>PVIR01000611.1:16152-148877 GCA_004026965.1 Petromus typicus
CAAGGACCCAGGTTCGATCCCCGGTAACCACATACTATATTGGGTGTGGAGACTCACACCCAGCAGCAATCAGTACCACATACGACAGTGTGGGCGTGGTGGCTCACATCTGTCATTCCAGCACTCAGGAGGCAGAGGCAGGAGGATTTCTGTGACGAGTTGGAGGCTGAATTCAGGGCCAGCCTGAACCATAAAGCGCGACCCTGTCTCAAAAAAAAAAAAAAAAAAAAAAAAAAAAAAAAAAAAAAAAAAAAAAAAAAAAAAAAAAAAAAAAAAAAAAAAAAAAAAAAAAAAAAAAAAAAAAAAAAAAAAAAAAAAAAAAAACACCTAAAAAAAAAAAAAAGCGCCTAGTGAAATGGACATACTTAAAATAGGAGAAGATATGATGGACATTAGATATTGGCAGAAGAGCTAAAGCATGGTTCTTAAGTTTCCTATTAGGCCAAGAATTAACCCTCCAGACGGTGGGAAACCTGGGAAGTACTGGGAGAAGGATCAGTAGGGTCATATTACCTGGCCCAAAGAGATACTGAGTGTTGAGCTCAACTTCACACTTGCCAGGCAGGCACTGTGCCACTAAGCTACATTATAGACTAAAATTTTGTCCATATATTTTAACAGTGCTAAGTAGAACGATGCCTTCTAACAGCATCCTGCCTTGACCTAGAGCACAGGAGGAAGAGCACATTTGGGAACTCTAGCTCATGGGGAAGGACAGGCCTCCCTCCTGACAACTGCTTTGTGGAGATCCTAAGCCAGAGATATAATAAAAAATAACCCAGCAACTGTCTATTCCCTTGAGTGCTTTCCTTTGCCTTTATGAACATTTCAGGAGAGCAGTACTCTAACTGCTGCAGACTGGCTGAATGACCAGTAAATACAGAGAATGTTCTTGGAAATTATAAAGAAAATCCAAATGGTCTAAATTAATTTCTTTGTTATTCTGAGGACTGATGAAAAAGGACCTTTCATCCCCAGGACAGGGTACTGAATCTAGCATCTTTTCACTAAACTATGTCTCCCACCCTTTTTATATTTTGAGATAGGGTCTCAAAAGTCATCCAGCCTGGCTGTGAATTGGTGATCCGCTTCTGTTTCCCAGAGTATTGGGATTACAGATCTGAGCCACCATACCTCCCCTAAAAAAGAGGCTTTTCAGAGATGAGTACAGTCCATGTTAACCTTGTGAAGCTTTGTGATGAGACTGGTAACTTCGGATTAATGTGTTTTGAAGAGTGGGTTAAGTCTTTTTCATTCAAGTTCTGGTCTCAATTACAACCACTGCTCAGGGTCAAACACAATGAAATTCATGTAGCTCAACATAAACAAACCACCACCTCTCCTCGCACCTGAAAAACCTGCACAGAACCTCAAAGTGAAATACAAGTTTGCGTTTGTGATCTGACTTTGGAGACCATAAAATGTTATATCTGCATAAAATATGATGCAGCTGCTTCTCAGGGGCTGGCTGTTCCCTGCCCCCACCCCTGTGAATGCCTGCTTGGTAAAGTGATCCCTGAGTGGCACAGATGAATTAAACATCCTGAAAGTTGTCAAATACACAAAGCTTTCTGGAGTAAGAATGATTTACTCAAAGGCAACTCCTATAATGGTAACCTAGACTGAGATATTTTTTCATTTTTAGTATATTCTGAGGTATATACTGAAATAAAAATTTTCTAATAGCTCCAGAATTTAAAGTTTTCTTTTTAAAACAGGATTTTTTTTTTAAAAAAAAAGCATGAATATTTTTCAGGCCAGGTAAACACTGTAAAATTAAAAGATATCTATAAATGCTTGTACCTAAAGCTTAAGATCTTATCTGACAACTACTGAATGAAAAATTTCAACTAGAAAGCAGAGCACTGGAGATAAATGAGACATGACTATGAGTTCTCTTCCTGGTGTTAGATTATGACTTTCAGGAAAAGGAGGTAATAAAAGTGTCAGGAGAAAGGTATTTGTCTGACGTTGTGTCAGATTTCCTACGGCCCAGGAGCACCTTGAGAAGGAACAGCTGGGAGGAGCAGACAGCGCTTCAGCAGCACTTGGAACGCTGCCACGATGTGTCCTTAGCATTCTTGAAAAGCATTCATTTGGTATTTGTCTCTTACTTTTATTAGCTTAAAAAATTTTAGCAGATTGTCACACAAACGACATTATGGGAGATATTCACAATTTGGCTGATTACTCTTTAAGCCTTTCTTAGTGTTACTTTAATTATTCTAAACAGCATTTTAAAACTGTTTAGATGAATTGAAAATTAGATTCACTCCAAAGAAATGATACGAAAAGATATTCTTAGATTCAGAATTTTAGAGCCAGAAGGGAACTTACAAATCATCTATTTCAACCATTTCATAGCTCAGGAGACCCAAACCCAAGTGGGGAAATGACTAAACCCAAATCAGCAAAAAGGTTCAGGACACAAACCTAGATTTTTAACATTTTAGCCAACTGTCTGTCTACTGTGGACCAACTCCACACGGCTCCTTCCTTTCCATTCCTACTCAGAGGCTATTCTCTGATTAACCAAGCTTCTCTCCCCAGCTCTGAACAACAACCAGCCTGGGTTTGGCCCACACAGTCACTGGGTGGGTTGGCGTGGAGCTTCGGAAATACAGTCTGCAGAGGAAAGGAGAGGAACAGATATGTTCCCTGTATTCCTCACAGTGTTCGGTACCTGTCAAAATAAAATTCAGCTTCATTAGCTTCAGGCTTCTCAAGAACAGGCTTGCCGGGCGTGGTGCCTCACGCCTACGATCTCAGCACTTGGGAAGCAGAGGCAGGAGGATTGCTGTGAATTCCAGGCTCGCCTGGGCTACACAGTGAGTTCAGGGCCAACCTGAACTACAAAACAAGACCTTGTCTCAAACAACAACAACAACAAAAAAGAAATAAGAAAAAAAAAAAAAAAAGAATGGAGCCTTTGTTATTCCTGTGTTACCTGTCTGTCCCAGTTGCATCCCTTCCATGCTGTGGCCTTGACAAATCATAATTGTAAACAGGTAAATAGGCAAGCGTGCAGGTGCGCACACGCACACACACACACTCTTCTCTGTCTCTCCTCTCAGCTAAGACTCTTTCCCGGAAGTGCTCTCTCACTTGGTTCTGTTAGCTCCTGTTTACACACCTGCCCCTGGTTTCAAATTACCTTCTCTGTGATCTTTAAGCCTCCTGCACAGTTTTCTCGGCTCATCTGATTTGCTTCTCTACTCACTGGCCTCCTCTGTTGTGTGTTCTGAGTCTGAGACGACGCTCGGATGCCTGAAAAATGGCCCGGAGCATAGAATCTTCATGGTTGCCGGGTTTGGGAGCTCGGAGGTTAAAGTACATAACACATGCAGGATGTAAGACTGAACTTAGTGAAATGAAAACTGAACATTATCAAGAATCAAAACGTATGATCTGAGCGAGGGCTGTGGTGAGTGAAGGTGACTGATTCTGCAGGGCGGTGGTCTCTGGCCCTGCCCTTTACTTACTACATGGCCTTCCATGTCTCTCTTAAGACCCTGATGTTGGTTTTCTCGCTGGTAAGATGATGATAACCACAGTATACGGTTTTTAATCATATTGTGTCTACCAGGTCATCATTTGGTTTAGCCCTGTGAGGGAGGACACTGCATAAACGGCAGGAATAACGAACTTCTATTCTGTCAGCCCCAAGACAAACTGAGGGTAGCCAGTGTTACTAGAGTCTAAAGCAAGACGCTTGAATTGAGATGGACTTTTCATTACAGTTCAGATTTAAACACAGGGCTTTGAATGTCAGAAGAGACTGAGGAGATGAGGATGATTTATAATTCCTTAGGTAGTTTAGGTAAAAAATGAGGGAAGCATTATAGGATTAGCATTTGGATTAAATTTTAATTATAAAATTAATGTAAGTATTTTGAGAGAAAAGCAACATCATCCTTAGGACCACAATCTTTCAATAAAGATCCTCAGTTCTTCCCATCTTTCTTTTTTTCTTCCAGTTCATCAACCTTGAAATGCAGTACGAATAAAGAATTAAACCCAGCAACTGGGCATGGTGGCACACACCTATAACCCCAGCATGTGGGAGATTTAGGCAGGAGGATCACCTGAGTTCAAGGCCAGATGGATTATACAGTGAGACCCTCTCCCCAAATGAAAAAAAAAAAAAAAAGAATTAAATCTAGTAGATCTTTTCAGGTTAAACACAGGAGAAAGCTTTCTAAATGCCTTTTGTAAGAATGACATGAATTGACACTCAACTCTGAGGCTTTTGCAAACAAATGAAACCAGCGAGAACTCCGATTCTACAATTAGTGAAATACACTATCCTCTCCCTCTTTCAGTATATTTATGGTTCAAAATTGATAAAAGTTACAAGATTCTTGTGATTCCAGGAAGTGACTGGTTCAAGAAGAAAATCACAGAGTGCTCGGCAGAATTCACGCAAAGCTTCCGCATTGCCTCATCATTCATCCTCATGTGTCCACACTGTGTAGGATTCATTGTTTTATGCAAAGCGCACTCCACATTTGGAATGAGTTGATTTCCTACTGTAAAACGGTGTCATTCAAACACCCACGACAGTTTGGATGTCTGCTTTGAGACTAGTGAATTTGCCAGTCTATAGAGCCCACATATTTACACTTAGCAAAAATAACATAACTTAGTTTCTGAAATTTTGTTCTTTGATAAACAGAAATAGAAAGAACCTATGAAAAGACAATATTTTAAGATTTTATAAAGTGAAAGGGGAATAATTATCTTAATTATTAGAGATAGCTAACTCTGTATAGATGAGCATTCCAGATATGGAATAAGTTCAAAAACTGCACAGATAAAAGGATGCAGATTAGTTAAATAAGAGAAGGACCCAGGGAGGAAGAGCAAGTATTTTTTCTTCAATGGAATTATTTTACAGCTAAGTACCTTGCCTTGCAAATTCCAGAGTTATGTAAAATATTGGTGGTTGTAGTCATTTGAGAAAAGCACAATATGAATGTGCATTTTTTTTATACTTCAAAAGGAAGTCAGGATAATTGTGTGTCCTTTATACTACTCAAACACTGGTATAAAAAAACAAGTATACTAAGAATTGCAATATAATGATTTACCCACTACAGATGTGTTCTAGCTCATAATAATTATAACTGTTTTACCAATGCATTGAATGAAAAGTTAGGCAACAACTATAACAACAAAAACAGCTTTCCTATCACTAGGTTAGGTTTAATCTGCCTTTATTCCTAAAAGACAAGTTTCTTATTTGAAAGCATTGTGGACATGAAGCACTGGCCATGAGCAGTGGTGGGAAGGTTTAGGGTACTACCATGAATGGGCGGAGAACACAGGGGCAGGGAAGCATTTACTGACCTTGCATCTCAAGCAAAGCACCTCTGGATGTGAGGGCGATTTGGCTGCAACCTCAGTCAACAAACTGATTTCCAGGCTAGACTCCGTTCATCTGACTGGCGAGGCACATGTCCCCTACCTACATCAAGGCTCCATATGCATCCCTGTAAAAGCTTCAACCCTACTGAAGAGGACAACCTGCCTCATTCGAGAAGGACCATTTTCTTTTTTCTTTTTTTAAGACAAGGTCTTGTTTTGTAGTGCTGAACTCATTAGGTAGCCCAGGCTACCCTGGAACTCACAGCAATCCTCCTGCCTCTGCCTCCTGAGTGCTGGGATCACAGGCGTGAGCCACCATATCTGGCATTGTGGTATGTGGTACCCAGGATCGAACTTGGGACTTTGTACTTCTGAGGCACACAATGAAAGCACTGAACTAAATCTTTGGCCCCAGGGGAACCATGTTCTAGGTCAAGCATATATGAGTGGCTGGATTCCCCTGCTCGAACATCAAAACAAGCTCTCAAAGCAGCTCTACAAGGCCAAAGTGTGATGCAATACAAATGGAAAACATTGGTTTAGGGGATCTATATTCTTCTACTGTAGGAAAGGAAAAAACAATCCCAGAAAGATGAGAGTTTATTTTTTGTTTCTGTGGTTTTTAGAACCCTGAATCAATCTCAGCGGCCTCACTCACACCTTCCGGGAAGGTGCTGCGCCACTGAGCAACATTCATGGCCCAGATGACTGTTTAATCCAGGCATGCGTGCTACTAACATCACATGCACTCTTATTTTACATTCTGTTCTTAGGATGGGCTAATTTATTAATTGTGGGCTCTTTTTATATTAAACACTAACAAAGAGCCAAATAATCTATATAGAGCTCAGGCTAAGGTTCAATGATATTAAATACATGTAATACCTGGCAAAAACAAAGACAACCAGCATAGCTCAAATTACAAACAAACATTGTTTGTCCTATGAGCAAGAGACACATGTTAGAAAGGAAGAAAAACATATTGCCTTTAGAAATAAGAGACTGTTTCAAAGTTTAGCTACTAAATGACATACTCTGGGTTCCTCAGCATTCCAAGGGAATATTTTTGGTGGCCAACTACTACATATGCTGACTATAAAAGACATTCCTAATGAAGAAAGCAGTAAGGGAGAAACCACGGTTTTCTCTAAAGTATTCATTATAGTATCTGTATAAACTTGTCAGATGCAGGTGGTTTTGCTAGCAAAGCTGCAAATTAGCCTTGAGAATTAAGCTACATATAGGCCAGCTTAATTCCATGCAATCGATTTGAAATTAAAACAATTTAACTTAGTAGAAAGATTATGTCATAGATTTCTGGAGGAATATGGGTGCCCAATTTACATGTTTTTATATATTTCTACCTAAAAAGACTCTGTGAGCATAAATGATGTCCCCAATAACTGAGTGAAGGTAAAGTGAAAAAGTGATTTATACTTTTTATAAGTCATAAATTATAACTGTTATTTCAGATTTTAATGCTTATGAGCATAAATGTAAAGTCTCAGCTTTATCTTGATTACAGAGAAAGAAAAATTAATGATAGCTATATGCTATTACATAGGCAAATTTTACAATAAATATTAGTGAAAAATCAATAGTTCCTTCTTCTGTTTTGTTTTGTGGTACCAGAGATCAAACTCACAACTTTGTGCTATATCTCTGGCTGCCCTGCCTGCCTGCCTGCCTGCCTTCCTTTCTCTCTCTCTCTCTCTCTCTCATTTTTTCTTGGCTTTTTGAAATAGGGTCTCACTATGTGGCTCAGGGTGGCCTCAAACTCCTGGAGACCCTCCTGCTTCAGCCTCCCAAGGAGGTGTGTGCCACCACACCCAGCTCAAATCTTTCAAATTCAATCTTTTAGCTACTTAGAGTTGCTCTTTTTAGTCCAAGAAGCCATGTACTACATGATGACAGGACACTATTCCTTAATTATCACTTAAGGATGCACATAGTATACAGTCATATCAATCTATGTTCATGTTTAAAGCAAACTTATTTTTTTCTGTTGAATAAGAGTTTAAGATCAATGAGGGATTAAATGACTACTGAGGTCAGTCAGGAGTGTGCATGATGTACTCTCACAGATCTTGATGACACTTACTTTGGCTTTATATTACATTTTTGTTTGAGTAGAGTTTCAGCATTTAATAGGTATGATCCACTGGCTCGCTCTCCTCCTCAGGAAAGTCACAGAAAGACTGCCAGAAGCACACATTCTATCTTCAGTAACTCACTTTCCTCTACAATTTACTACAGAAATAACAACAGAAGTTATACATATTTTCCGACACAGTGTATTACATTTTCCTCGACAGCATAGAAACCCAGTAAAAAGCAAACAGAAGGAAAATGAGTAGAGGTTAGATATTTCATTTCTTCCTGAATTCCACATACCTCTGTCTTAAGTAGACAGATTTTGTTTGTATTTGCTTTTTCCAATAACTTTCTTCCAAATAAGCTTGGTGGCTGAAGAATTATATGCTATATATTGGCTATATAATGTCTGTATACTCTGTGACTACAGTATATTCATTAGTATCTATTAATTTTTTTTTTTTTTTTTTTGAGACAGGGTCTCGCTTTGAAGTTCAGGCTGGCCCTGAGCTCATCTTCAAACTCACATCACAGCAATCCTCCTGCCTCTGCCTCTAGAGTGCTGGGATTAAAGGCATGAGACACCACACCCAGTACTGTTATGTGGTTATCAGGGGATCGAACCCAGGTCCCTGAGTTTGCAAGACAGGTGCTGGAACCACTGAGCTAAATCCCCGGCCTGTATCCATTAAATTTTTTAAAAAATACTTTTTGATAGGTTGTACCTACTCTAAATTATGTACTAGCTTTAGGCTACCATTCAAATTTATTATTTTACATAATGCATGTTTCCTGGAAATTGGTCTAAACTAGATCTCAAAATTTACTTAGATGCCTACATTCACTTGATAAATTAAAATAGGCCAGTCTAAGAACCCATATATTGATACATTACAAAACAAGCATTGCTATAAATGTTTTCAAACAAATTTAAGCCTTATATGTGTAGGAAGTTTTGCTTAATAAAAGAGAACCGGAATAAAGAATGCAGAAAACATATGCTTTTGAGGAGGGTATGAGAAGGCAGTAGAAACCAAACTTAAAACACTTTGGGTACAAATTCCCCCAAGGGAAAATAAACCAAAAGGAATTGAGCAACGCCCACCACTCCCTAGTCCTGCCAATAGTTCTCCCTTCTTAGAAAAGCTTTGCCAATGGCTTCTACCTCTGGCACAAAGACCAGTTACAAAACGGACCTACTATTCCCAGTCCCAGGCTTTCTTAAATGACAAATAAACAAGGAAGAAAAAAAAAAAACTTTTGTAAGCAGATCACCATCTGGGTTGAGGAACAAATTTACGCGAATGAAGTGGTGCTATAAAATTATAAACATTCTGGAAGACTCTGTGCCTTGATTAAAATTACTGGGTGAAAGCCAAATTTGGAAACAGAAAGCAGGATACAGCCAATGTTTGTGGTCTTTATCATTCACTGCTACACTGGGTATAGGTAACACGAAACACAGTGGCAGTGTGAAGTTAATGAAGCTTTTGAGATCTGACCAAGTCGCTGCAGTAACGAAGAAGGCCAGAGAGAACCACAATGTGTAAACACTGGTTAAATGTGAGAACTTCAAAGGGGAACTCAAGAAATTTGCATGGAAAATTGCAGAAGAGCTGGGGCAAAGGACAATTAAAACCCAATGGTCAGTTTCTGATCTGTTTCTAGCAAATGTGCACTGTACAGTCCTCTCTCATAATCCCCTCATTTCCCAAATGTTCCCACTCAGTACAGCTTACTTGAAAGTATTCATTATCTGAGCATCAAAATTTAAGGCTATAGTTATCATAGTCAATGCTATAATTTACAAGTAACATATTAAAAGCTTTCATCTAGAATAGGATCAAACATCTCTACTGCATTTTTGATACTACATAGGACAAACACATATGTTTGAGTCTTTCTCTCACACAGTAACCCGGCCCACCTCTACTTCCTACTCTTGAAGAATTTTCCAAAGTTGAGACATAGAAGATGGGTAGAATTTCTCCTTCTCAAAACAAATAAGTCTAGAAGAAAAAGAGACATGAGACATAGGGAAAGTATAGGGTGAGAAGAATTCTTTCTTACAGGATCTTCAGGAGAAAAGCTTTTTATTTATCAGAAAAGATGAAGATAAAGCACTCAAAATATTAGAATGCTTACCTTAATAGCTATCAAGTATAAGAGTCTCTCCTAAAGAGAATCTATCCTCTCTTTTAAGTTTCTTATTTCAGTTTTAGAATATGATGACTGATACCATATATTTTCATAACACCTACAAAATATTTCCAAAAGTTGGCTTAAAGTGCAGTACCCAAAACAGAAATCTAAATTTTAAATATTCCCATGGTTATATAAATGGGTGCTGTGTGAAAAGAATCCCTTAAACTCTAATTCAAAATCAGTCTAGATTGATAAAATAATTTATTTTTCTCTCACTCTCACAGTGAAACAGAAATCATTAAGATTTTACATGGGGTTCTAAATAAATACTGAAGAACCACAGCTATTTAATTAGAGTCTGTAATAGATGCTCACAGAAATTTTTCCTATGATCATTACATGCATTTAAATGATCTGTGAAAAGATTCCCTTTGGAGTGTTGTTTAACTTTATGATATAATTATTACAACAGCATACAGTGTGATTACTTGTATTTCCACTATGCTTCAAACTGGACACATCTGCAGACCCTATAAAGCTGAATGGTGCTGGGAAAACCGTGAAGGCTCAAGGCTTCCTGACTGTCATTTCATGAGAAATCTTAAATATATTCAACATATAAACATATCAACATACAGTTTCTTATTGTTTAACTGAAATTACAGGCAGGACAGTGTATCAATTGAGAAAAACACAAATTTGTGCACATAAAGCTCTTAAGTAAGCTTAACAGCTGCCCAAAAGAAGATGTAACATGTTTTCCACGGCTGAACCATCAGTGGTACATGTATGACTACCTCACTGGCTTGTCTTGGCTCATGGGACACTTATACAGGTGCTTCCAGTGGTTTGGAGCTGCCTGGGCAGAGAGAAATATAAATTATAGCCTTGTTGTGAATATGTTAATTAAGTAGATGTACATTCAACTCTTACCACTAGATACACAAATCGTGTCTTATAGCTCATAGGAAGACCAGTTCCAACAGAAGGATATTACCCACTCCCCATCTATTCACAGAATAATGCAGTAGTCAGAAGACTTTCAAAAGATAAAAGCATCATTCTCTCTAAAGTTTTTGGATGTCTGCCCAAATCTCAGTCATATTTTCGTATTTGTCAGCTCAAAGAGGCTCTTTTATAATAGCAAATAAAAATTAAGTGTTCACACTGGGCTTCAAAGTAAAATTCTTTCAGTGATGAGGCATAAAGCACAGCATACATCTTTCTTTAGGAGGATTTATTGCTTCAAGTTCAATATTCAAAATGGTCACATCACAGAGTTAAAACATACTGGGACAATGACTACTATGATCTGATCTTTAAAAATTAGGCTTATTATTCAGAAAAGGGTTTTCAGATGGATGAATCCAGAGTTTTTCAGCAGAGGTGGCATTTTTTTTTCAGAAATTTCTTTAATATAGACATGAAAGAGTGGAATACAAATAAAAAATGGATCACAATTAAGACTCTTCCTTTTACCACTTGGTGGGGAGCAGTCACGGAGTGAAGAATTAAATCACTAACAAACTGATGCTAAAAAGTGTGCTAAGGCTGGGGATTTAGTTCAGTGGTTCTGGCACCCTCCTTGCAAACCCAAGGTCCTGTGCTGATCCCTGGTAATCACACACAATAATGCTGGGTATGGAGATTCACACCCAGCAGCAATCAGTACCACATACCACAATGCCGGGCATGGTGGCTCACGCCTGTAATCCCAGCACTCGGAAGGCAGAAGCAGGAGGATTGCTGTGAGTTTGAAGTTCACCTGGGTTACATAGTGAGCTCAAGGCCAGCCTGAACTACAAAGCGAGACCCTGTCTCAAAGACAGAGAGAGAGTGAGAGAGAGAGAGAGAGAGATGAACATATATGGCCTACTAAAATAATTTTTTATTTTAGAGATATTTTCATGTTGAATATCTGTCTCAGAAATAATGATTATAAATAGGCAACCAAGGTATAAGTTTACCACTTGTTTCCCCTTGTTTTTTTTTTTTTTTTTTGATGTAGCTCAGGCAAGCCTCAAACTTGCAGCAATCCTCCTGCCTCTGCCTCCTGAATGCTGAGCTTACAGGTGAGTCACCATGCCCCTAACTGTGGTATGTGGTTCCTGGGAATTGAACTCAGTCCTTTGTGCTTGCCAGGCAGACACCAGAACCCTTACCCCCCAGATGTTTTTAGTGTTTTATATTTTTGGCTTTATTCTCACTTTCTGATGAAACGTGGTTTTACTCATGTCACAGTTTAATAATGCTAAGAGAAGTTAAATAATTTGTTGAGGGCCATGTGGCCAGAGAGAGGAAGAGCTGAGTTTTCAACTCATTCTAAAGTCTCTATGTGTAACTAGTATATTACAGTCTAGCTTTAACAAATCTAAGAGGTGAACTTGAAGGAGTTGGACCAACTTGAGTTTCCAATTTTGGTTGCATCATTTACTACCTGCACAATACTGAGAAAACCTTTGGGTCATCATCTAAATAAAAACATTCATCTTTCAGCCTTGTGGGTGGAAGAAATTGCATTTTAAAAGGAACTCATGACTGCTGCTGCTGTTTTCATCATCATTCGATGGAATACAGAATTCTGAAATTCATCTGAGGTCGGCAACTCATTTCTTTTCAACTTATTGATGTATTTCACCTATATACAAACTGAGGATAAAAGATAGTTAAACAGTAAAAGTTCCTCTGGTATTGTTGGTGAAGGAAAAGCTAAGATTCTAAATCCCTGGCTAGTATGATTTCTACCACCTTCAGTAACTTCTCATTTGTTTTACTTTAAAAAGACAAAACTCATCCCAAACGGTCATCAAATTCAAAACTAGTAAGGAAATTGTTCCTCCTTTCCAGGGAACCATAATGTAGAAATGTAGAAAACACATGTTTTTGTGGAAAAAAGTCAATAGAAAAACTCTTTAGGTACAAACTCCCCAGTAGAATGCAGACTTGATAGAACTTAAAAACAAAAACAAAAACAAAATCACTGGAACTGGCCAAGAGCTCTTCTCTAGAGACTCAGAGTAACGGCTTTCACCTCTGGCACAATAACCACCACAGAAGGGGCCTTTCGTTTTCATCACATCAGACTAAGCATCTGAGAGATAAAAGGTTATCAGTGAACAAGAAACACACACACACACACACACACACACACACACACACACACACACACACACACACACAATGTGTAGTTCTAAAAACTCCCAATTTGATTTTCAGCATATTTACACTGTTTTTTCTTTTCTAAAATAACACATAGGTCAGTAGTTCAAAGTTTAAAATATTTAAGAGCAGAGTTCCTATTAAAGCACAAAATAAACATCAAAATAGGTGACACTGACAGCAAGGCCTAGCTCCCAATCTGAAAGACGAGTTTTGTGTTCTCTAAAACTGAAGAATGAGTTTTTGGGATGGAGGTCTGAGCAGGAAAATTTTATTGACAAAAAAGCTTCTGCCTAGGAGAGGCGGAGGGGCAAACGGAAAGGTGGGTAACCCAGCTGCCTCACTTTTCAGAGGGCTTTTATGGGAACAAAGCCACAAGTGAGGTGGGTTTAAGGTGGGGACTTAAAAGGTGGACAGCCTACAATCAACCAATGGATATAACAAGTACAGCTGCTTCAGCAATATGGATCAAGTGGGGTCCAATGAGGAATCGAGTCACACAGCGAGCATACAGGGTGTTTTATTGGTCAGGAGATTCCTCCAGGTGGGCCAAAGTCATGGCCCTCTACTCCATGGAATTTGCAATCACTGCATTCCTGGGGAGTGGGTGGATCTGGAATTGACTCTCCAATCCAAGGAGGAGTGAGGTCTGTCAGTCATTGCTATCTGAAAGGCACAGTTTTCTTCCTTAGTGGTGCTGACCCTTGGTAAAAGTCTCCTTTTTCATGAGTTTTTCTGAGGGCCAGCCCTATCTACCTGCTTACCCTAGGTCTAACTAGCTTTTTTATCTATAGGAACACCATACATCCTGTGCCAAGTCTAGGTAATCAAGGGTAGGCTATGGAATGGCAAAATAAATCGCAAGGTGGGGGTGGGCTGCTTTAAGGACTTTCCAGCCCAAACAGTACACAACTGGGAGAAGCACAGCCATTCTGGGACAGACAGTTCCCACGGCCGTTCACATCAAGATCAGACCAGTTTCAATTTGTTCTTGTGAAAGAAGAAACAAAGTCAGAGATATATGTGATTTTACAAAGCTGGGATGCTTTTCTCTTGATCCAGAGGCTTGTTAAAGAAATACCCATAAGTAATATGCTATTTAGATTTTAGGAGAACCTACTTGGAATTGAGGAGAACCTAAAGACATGCAAAGTATTTTATTTTGCTTTCATTTGTGTATTTTTCCCCCCTAAAAATATAAGAAGTAAGTTTGCCCTTGGCTCAATAAAATAAAAAAAAAAAGAAAAAAGAAAAAAATCAAAACTTTGAACTGTCTTACAATGGCTACAACACCAAGAATATTTGGTGACCTGCAGAACAGTACTATATATTTTCTGTACAGGATCTTCCTACCACATGTATGGGTAAATATTGTACTGACATTTTTGTACAAAGAAGTAAGAAATCAAATCGTATTTCCAAAATAGCCTACACACATTTGTAACAGTAACTTTTACATTACTTTGCACCCAGGAATCTTCTGCTAGCCATGATGTTACAACTGCCCTATTAGCCAGATCAACATTTAAAAAGCTTTTCTTGTTGGAATCTATGGCACTGATAATTTTGTGATTTGTACACTTAGCCTCAGTTTACCATTTCTGTGTTGAAAGTTAAGCAAGATGACTCAGAATCTCTTTTCTGGGCCGGGGAGGGGGTGCATCTAGCTCAGTGGTTACGGCGCCTGTCTTGCAAGCACAAGGACCTGGGTTCAATTTCTGGTTAACCACATAACAATACTGGGCGTGGAGACTCACGCCCAGCACTAACCAGCACCACATACCGCAGTGCCGGGCGTGGTGGCTCACGCCTGTCATCCCAGCACTCGGGAGGCAGAGGCAGGAGGATTGCTGTGATGGGAGTTTGAGGCTGAGCTCAGGGCCAGCCTCAACTACAAAGTGAGACCCTGTCTCAAAAAAAAAAAAAAAAAAAAAAAAAAAAAGAATCTCCTTTCTATGGCTACAGGAAGCTTTCTTATTTCTCCATATAGATTTCTCAAAATAAAAAAATTACCCTAAAATTCTTTAATACTGATTCCATTCAAATCAGTGAAGGTGAAGACAACAAACCTTCCTGTGCATCGGACATTCCTACCCGAACGCTATCTTGGTCTATTTCTTCTAGAGTTCACTCCATCAGCTACACACAGAGAAAGTATATTTCAAGGCTCATAACTCATTAGTCAGGTAGAGCCGCTATGCAGGCATTGTCATGGCCAAAAAGGCAATTTTTTTTTTTTCTTCAAGTGCTTCTACCTTTCCTTTAGGGGATAGTAGTTTCCTAAGTAATTTTTCTGTTGAAAAGTGTTCCTTATCTTTTATATATTATCATTTATTACACTTCATTCTAATGTTTAAATTTCAGTTTCTATCTTACTGGCATAATAGCTTGTTACTCAATGTCATTAAAGTTCTTCCGACAAGGTTTCAGACCAAGGAAAACTTTCAGTCACATATCCGTTTTTTAAAGAGATAGTTCACCCATCTCATTATTCACAATATTCCTTACATATAATATCTGTGAGTAGAAAATTCTAAAAAACTACAATTAAGCTTTATATGACTCTAACATATTTGAACAGGAGTCTGTAATTTAGATGTCATCTCGAAAAAAGAACACTTTGATTTCCACCTGAAAACAAAATTAAAAAGGCTTCGATTAAAAAAAGAAAAAAGTCAGGGTCTCGCTTTGTGGCCCGGGCTGGTCTCCTTCCAGGTTTTAGGCTCAAGCAATCCTCCGCTCTCAGCCTCCTGAGTAGCTTCCCACAGCTTTGTGCCACTGTGTCAGGCTTGCTTTAGAATTCTCGATTTCTTATTTTGTTGAAAGAAAAATAATCATATCTTTCATTTTACATTGGGGCAATTGAACAAAATCAAACTTCATAAGAGACCGAGAGTGAGATTTCAAATTTCTAACATGACTAAGAAAACTACGCTGGTGGGAGGTGCCTCCATTTGAACAATTTTTCCTTAGACTTACACAGAAAAAATAGGGATTTACTAGTGATGCGTGTTCTAGTCTAATGTTCAATGCTCATAGCTTATGTTTAAATTTTTTTTGTTTTGTTTTGTTTTGTTTTTTTAGGTTTTTTGGAGACAGGGTCTCGCTTTGTGGTTCAGGCTGGCCCTGAGCTCAGCCTCAAACTCACATCACAATCCTCCTGCCTCTGCCTCCCGAGTGCTGGGATTACAGGCGTGAGCAACCACGCCCGGCACTATGGTATGTGGTACTGGTTGCTGCTGGGTGTGAGTCTCCACACCCAGTATTGTTATGTGGTTACCGGGGAATCGAACCCGGGTCCTTGCGCTTGCGAGACAGGCGCCGGAACCACTGAGCTAACTCCCCGGCCCTTATGTTTAAATTTTTATAAACATATAAGTTAAATGTCATGCTTCTACATTTAAAGAAAACAGTTAAGGATTTTAAGAAAAGAAAATTATACACAATTCACTTACATACATGATTTTAGGAATTTTATGTTTATTATGAAAAATAATAAAAGCACTTCTAACATGATGTCAGTTTTTAAAATTTCTAGTAATTTGAATGTACATTTAAAAATAGTTTATTGAGGGCCCAGGGATTTAGCTCAGTGGTTCTGGTGCCTGCCTTGTAAGCACAAGGTCTATAGTTTGATCCCCAGTAACCACATATAACATAGTCAAGCATGGAGACTCATGCCCACCAGCAATCAGTACCACACACCACAGTGCCAGGTGTGGTGGCTCACACCTGTAATCCTGGCACTTGGGAGACAGAGGCAGGAGGACTGCTGTGAGTTTGAGGCTAGTTCAGGCCAGCCTGAACTACAAAGTGAGACCATGTCTCAAAAAACTAAATATATATATATATATATATATATATATATATATATATATATATATATTTAATGATCATATAATGCAGCTAAATTATTTCTCAAATTATCTTTATAGTGCTTTGGTTCTATAAAAGCAACTTTCATCAAAAATTCAAGAATTTTCACATGAAAAATATTTATTATATTGCTTATTAAAGCTTACAAATTAATTAATCTCTGTAGTCAAAGGGATTCTTTGTTAAAAATTGATTTTATTGGTCATTTTATATACACATTATGACCACAACCGACATTGAGAGTTTCTACCAGTATCTGACAAAACTTAATTCTCTTTTTTGTGTCAATGGGATTCCTTGCTTATTTTCATAAAAATGAGTGATTTGGGAGGTTTTTTTTGAGACAGGGTCTCGCTTTTTAGTTCAGGCTGGCCCTGAGCTCACTATGTAACCAAGGTGAGCCTGGAACTCACAGCAATCCTCCTGTCTCTCCCTCCCAAGTGCTGGGATTATAGATGTGAACCACCACAATGGCACAGTAGTATGTGGTACTGATTGCTGATGGGCATGAGTCACCACAACCGGCACTGTTTTATGTGGATATCGGGGATTGAACTCAGAACCTTGCATTTGCCAGGCACAAGCTGGAACCACTGAACTAAATAAATCCCTGGTCCTAATAATGATTAGATTTGAATTTTTTTTGCAACTGCATCTTGCCATATAACCCAGGGTGACCTGGAACTCACAGTGCTCCACTCCAGCCTCAGCCTCCCAAGTGCTGGGATTACAGGCGTGTGCCATCATGCCTTGCTGATAGGAAAGATTTGTACCTTTTAAAATGTCAGGATTTTATTTCACAGTGTTATTTGTTAAACCAAAGTATTAGTCATTCTCTTGTAAACAGGTAAGTTACTTAGATATCTGGAGAGTTAGGACCCATCCAAGGACAATCCAGATACATTAACAGACAGACAGCACAGTGAAAAGAAACTGCTACCCCAATGCTTCCCTTAGGGAGGAACAGCAGTGATTGATATTCTAAATCGCTGTCGATCTCCTGGGGGAGGAAGGTCTCGGCCCCGCCCCCATGGAGAAGTCCTGTACATTCCTTGTACGTGTGCTTCCCCAATGGATCCCCGTTCAATCAATAATACCTAAGTGATACTACTTGTTTAAACTTATTGCTTAATCAGATTTTTGTCCCATCTCATGTTCACCTTGTGATTTCCCACTGGGTTAACACTGTCTAAGAGACAGAACCTGTAATGTTACCAGACGACTATAGTTTGGTCCCACCTTGAACCCACCTCACCTCCGGTTGTTCCATAAAAAAACCTCAGCAAACAGTGTTCCCAGGTAACCAGCTTTCTGTCTCTCTTGACAGAAGTGATCTTTTTCCCAGTAAAGTTTTCCTATTCTTAACCTTTGCTGTTCCCAGAAGTTTTTCTTTGATTTTAAAGAACAGGAACTTGTGATGTGGATATCTAGCACGTTTGGGAGCTAAAATCTATTCTCCTGTATCACTTCTCTTCTATGTTTCTCCTGTCTTTTTTTTTTTTTTTAAGTGTGGCAGGCCTGAGGGCACACACTGGCAATCCTAGCACTCTAGAGGGCTGAGACAGAAGCAATGCAAACTCAAACCCAATTTGGGTAATTTAGAAAAATAGAAAATTAAAAAGAGCTGAAGACAGAGCTCAATAAAAATTGGCCCTGAGTTCAAGCCTCAGTCCTGAAAAAAAACAAAACAATTCTTTAAGTGTGAAGAAATTCAGTATTCACTATCATTAAATTATGGGCAAACTGGCCAAAAAAATGTCCATTGTTTTTAAAATAATGCATACAGAAAATACATGGAAAACTTGTTGATTTTAGAAAAAACACAAGTAAAGGGCCAATAAATTTCAAAACCAACATAGATTTTTTTTTTCTTTTTATAGGAGGTTGGCTAAGTTTACACATGGGGAAGGTGGGGGGGGACAACCTACAGAATGGCCCTGTCATCAAAAAATCAATGCAACGAAGATTATTGGGTAAAAATTTTTTCTTCCTAGGAATCAAAGTATTTCAAGGGCTTTTAGCAAAGTACATTAAGATGAATGATTGTCACTTCTAGTTTTGCCCAAAACATACAAACAAATCCTAACCAATTACTTTCAGAACTATAAACTCCAATGGCAATGGCCAAATGAACATCTACCAGGATCAGTTCTCCAGTACAGGAACTCACACAAGACTTGCCAATCTGCTTCATGTGTGGACTGTTAGATAAAAGCAGGCAAGATGCATGTGGGCAGCAGTTATTCTTTGGTGGTTTCTCCCCTCCTTCTCTCCCTCCCTTTCTTTAGCTCTGCCATCTAGCAGAGGGGCCATGTTGCCTCAGCATTTCTAGCTAGCCAGCATTAGGAAAGTGTGGGGGACTTGGTCAAGGAGTAAACAGTTAAACTGACTGGCAAAAGCAGGCTCTGGAACAAGGTTAAACAACAGGCAGTTTTTAGACCAGTGAGGCATGCTGAGGTTTTCTCTTGTCCTTTCCCTTTCTGCAAGAAAACTGCCCAGCCACGAGGCAGGCCTCGCCCCAAACACTTTGCTTTTGTTTTTTTTTTTTTTTTCTCTTTACAGTGATATTCTAAATAAAAGCCTGAAAGTTCTCTGCTTCTGTGCCACATCTAGGAGTTTCCCCGAATGCCAGGTGTTCTTGGTTGAGTGGCCTCACTGGGACCTCTTGGTGACTGAACTAAATCTGTGTCTGAGTAATGTTTCCATTCTCTATACCACCAGCATGGCACAGTGTGTACAGGAAGGGTCACCAGATTTTAGCAATGCTGGATCACGTAGGGCCGGACCAAGAGAGTTGCTTAATGATGATGTGGACTCTAGGTACTGTCTCTCACACTCCCAGGAACCTTTAAGACACAAGGCCTAGTAGAAGGTCTAGTAGCGAACAGGGCTGGGTGTGTCCTTGGAGAAGACTGGATTCTAGGTGTTTTCCAGACTCTGCTTTCTGGTTTAAGATATGAGCACTTACTCTCATTATGCGTCCTGCCATGATATGCAGCGCTCATGGAGGACCAAACCAACACGGCTAAGGAAACTTGGACCTGAACTTCCATAAGAGTAAGCCACAATAAACCTCCCTTTATCTCAAAAGCAGCCTCAGATTTTTTTTTTTTTTTTTTTTTTTTTTTGTAGTATTGCAAAACTACTACAAGAACTGACTGGTGAAGAATGGGAAAAGAAATGAAGGCAATAAAAGATATTATCCTCTGCAGAAGTTTTATTATAAAAGGTTCCTTGCAGAGTTTAGAAAGGAACTTGGAGTAGGGGCCTAAAGGACAGACAATAAAGAATAAAGAACTAAAAATGTAATGGGCTACAAATAGCACATTTATATCCCAGCTGGAATTATCCACTAGAATGCAGTAAAAACTGAGGATGTCAGAAAGAAAATGTCAGGTGAAGGCAAAAGGTCAGTGAAGGCAAAAGGCTAGTATTCAGGTCACAAAGGGTAAGAGTTCTTTTCTGATCATTTCTGTTTTCTCAGTAAAATAAGGGAGTAAGGTTATCCACTGGGAGAAGAGGAGAAGATACTAAAGGCTGGAGACAGAGGAACTATGAACTAGTCTTCCCCAGAGAACTGACAGGAAGAAGTGAAAGGGTGCCAGGAAACCAGAGCCATGTGAGCCCTATAATTATTAGTCTAATAAAAATCCAGACAGAGGTGTTGTAGAGTTGTCTTCTAGTCACGTTCAGCTATTCAGATGCCTGTGTGGACGAACCGACAAAATAAGAAGTGACTGTCCAAGGTACAATCTTTCAAAATGAGGTTTTTCTCTTAATGACCAAATGGCCCTGGCTGAGGTAGAGTGAAAAAAAGCTGTTAGTAGGAAGGAGTTAAGAAACTGAGAGTCCAGGAAGGTGGACAAACTTCCTACTCCGGCCTGGAGACTTCGAGAATGACAGCCTGAGCCATGGGAAGAACAGCGAAACCAAGTACTCAGCGTCTCAGTGAAAGACGAACAGAATCCACAGGAGGTGGTAAACATGTGCTTTAGGAAGGTGGCTGAGAATACCACAATGGCTTGAAACTAAAAGGAATTAGAATTTTCATTAAAAGAGAACTGCTCTGGACATGGTGCAAGGAACAAGGTAAATACAATGTGGATTTTATTCTCTAATCCACAGGTATAGGAGATAAAAAGCACGAAGAAAGGAATAACAGAGCAAGGGAAGGATAGAAAGTGAATTAAACTTTTTATAAAGATGTTATAGAGCCTTAGAAAAATAAGGCAAACATGATGGCTGGCACAGATCCAAACATATAACAGGACTTGAGTAATGCTTGGTTTTTAAGTAAAAGGGGACTGAAAGTATTGTCAGGTACATAGACAAAACAGTCCAGCTATGGGGTATTAAGAAGAGTCCAGAAGGGAGAGGTTAAGTGATTTGAGCAAGAGAAAGAATACACGAGGAGAACAGGAATGACTCATTATGTCCTGAAATATGTCTCACCTATACTCTCAACTATATTCTGAGTACTCTGTCCTTTCCCTTGGTTCCTTTACTATTTGTCTTTCCTCCTACAATTGTGCTTTTTTGATTTACTAGGAATTCCTCAGCTCGGGTACTATTCCTTTGCACATCACTGTTTACGTAAGGCCTAGTTCAAGGTACTAAGAAGTACGGAATGGACAAAATGCAGAGGAGAAAAGTATTAGAAGTAATTTCATTAAGTTGCATTATCCAGAGAAAGGCCGATATGAGTTTAGTACTTGGATGAATCTCTTCTTCGGCATGGAACTCACATGTAGAAAGGAAGGAGTGGAAGTCGAATGCTAGATGTTGCCTCGAAGGGAAGAAATCAGGGAAGGTACAATGTCTTGGGCTCAGGACTAAGTAGCACTTGATGAAGGGAGAGGCCTGAGGTGGGCAAGAGAGGTCCAGTCAGTACCCACTCTGCATTCACCCCTCTTCAAAGTGCTGCCTCATGTGACCTCATTCCCAAGAGCGCTCTAGTCTACCCACAGTCGTCTCCCACACACTCCTTCTTGTTCTAACACATCATCATTATTTCCATTGTACTCTGTTGCTTCTGCACCAACTACTGCTTCACAGATGGTTATTGAACACACACAGTGACATCAGATAGTTTATCTTCTGGATTATAAACTCAGAGAGGCAGGATTTGTAGTCTCCTTAATGTAATCTTGGTTAGTTTGCTCAGTTTCTTAAAGTCAAGGGTCAAAGTTTAACCTCCAAGTGGAATATTTAATTTCGCCTTGCTGCTCAGACTACCTTAAATGCAGGCATGCCAGCATGCTGAGAAGTGTTAAACAGAGACAAAATGATATAGGGGGGAATATCCACATTTGAACAAAAATTTCCAACTTTACTACTGCAAACACCATATATTTAAAAAGAACAGCAGTGAAATTCCAAAGCACCTGAAAAATGAGTTGAGAAAATAAAAAGGTTTATATAATCTAAAATTCCTGACTGTAGAAATATGTAAATATATATTTAAAGTTGAAATATATGGCCATTGCTATTAAATGTAAAGTCAAATAAATTTATGTTAAAGTAAAATGTAGCCTTCTCATTCCACTCACCATAAACACAGCAATTTAGAGCTGAGAAGGACCTTGCAGGTCAGCCTCTTTATTTTGTAGAGTATATGAAGTAACCAAAGCCTAGAGGGGTTACTGAGGTACTCAGTGTCTGCCAGAAACACAGGCAGGTAGTGTGAAGACCAGGAGACCACAAGCTTTGAAGCTTTAATGAGTTTGCATTAAAACAAGGATGGCATAGGGAAAACTTTACTCTTTCAAACCTTATTAAAGAGATATGATGAATATTAAGTGACAATGAACATGAAGTGGTCACTACAGTTTCTAGACTGAATGACAGAATAAAGCCCGATTTCAAAATCTTTCCCTTACACTCGAGTGGAATAAACTTAAAAATGGCTATGCAATAAAATAACAAACCAAGCAATCTAAGAATACCATACTATAATCTTTAATGAGAATAAAGTAGTCCAAGGGAGGAATAACAAAGATTACTTTGGAATTGGGGAGAGTTCACAAAATCTGGAAAACTATCATTAAAGCCCACAATATGGGGAAAATGGATCTTAGGTGCTATTTTGACAGCCCAAGAAAGGATGAAGAAATCCACACAGCAAAATACCTTCCCTGCCATCACAGAATCTCCTGAGACACAAAACAGCAAATCAGGGTGCACTATGCTGGGTTTTTCATGGCTGGCAGCAAAGAAGAAGAGAAAGGAAACCAGTCATAATCAAGCAAAGCTAATTAATTACAGCAAAATGTTATTATAATAGTATATGAAGGAGCCGGACAAATTCAATCATGTATGTAGAATCTCATTATTGTGAAGCTAATGAAATAAAGACAAGGGCTAGAATGAAGGAAAGGAAACAGCCAATTGCCAATTGTGTTAAATTTGAGTTTGTGCTAACATGGGATATAGTAGTCTGCAACAGTGTTTAATGAGGATGGAAAGACAAAGACAAGAAACAAGGAAGAATCAGGTCAAATTCCCTTTCCTCTGTGGGTTAATAATGTCATAGAAAAAGCCTATGATCTTTTTTTCATTTGTTGGGAAAAGATAAAAGCACTTACTGAGGGGAAGAAGGGTTTGGCCAGGCAAGGAAATACCTGAAGCTGACCTTGGACAAGCAAACAAACAGGCTTCCCATCATCTAGAATTGGAAGACTGACACAAAGTCAGAGAAGAAAAATCATTTGCTTTCATTCCTCTGAAGAGAAACATCCATGAAATGTGTAGAGCAAATCTTGAACTAGGGCATTTAATACAATTACTAAGGGAGAGCAAAATCCAGATCCTATAAGCAACTGCATGCAACCTCTACACAACTCATTCCATCCCTTTCCAAGCAGACGAATCCTCACGTCAGTTCTGTAAACTGAATAAAGGTCTGGGACAAGACACAAAAGGTCTAGTCAGACAATCAAATGAAAGACAAAGGCAATTCAATAGTACAGAGCAAAGAGAAAACAGTGACTAAACTGTTCATATTAAACTTAAAAGACTATAACAACTCTGCAGGATTACCGCAGCAAAGGAAAAAAAAAATGAAAGAAAAGGTGGAGTAGGAATAAAGCAAGAATTCACTTTAGAAGAAACCATCTCTTCTTCGCACCCACCTCCACAAAATCCCCATAATGAGATTATATCCCAGGATTAAAAAAATATAGATCAAATGAGACATGAGTAATGAGTTAAGGTAAAAGAATGTGACAAAAAGGAAGATTAACAGCAAAATAATAATGAGAAAGGGGATTTTATCATGGGACAATAAACGAACTAAATAGAAAGAAATAAAATAGGCATAGGTGAAAGAATTACTGACATACCCAAAATCCAGGAAGTTCAATAGAATGGCAGTGAATGTACAAGATGATGACACAGAGACTGAAGCAGTTCAGGAACGGAGGACAGATAATGACAAATTAAGGTAAATGTCTAACAGAAAGCTGAAATTAGGAGGAGGCCCCATAGCAAATATTAACGACTTCCTTCACCAATGATTGTTTAAGTAAAAATGTTTTGTAGTTCTTTTGGATTTGTATAATATCCCTATATAAGCAAACAGTAAAAAGTAGCTGACAGGTTTTGTAAAATTTTGTGCTAATATTTATTTTGTAGGTTTATAGTCCTGGTATTTGTATAACAATGGTTCTTGGAGAAAGAGGCATTAGAATTTTAGTGCTATACACTATTTTTATTCAGTGAACAAAACATAAATCCAGACTCAATCTGATAATACAAAATTATTAATTTATGCTGTTGGAACTTTTATCTAATAGAGTTCTAAAAATAGCTGTAATTATTAAAATTTAGAAGTTTTTATTTCTAAATGAACATATTTTTATTAATAGAACAATTAAGAGTTAATTTATTTTATAATTTAGTTCCAATTGCAACCATATATTTTATCTATTCTTTTATTTTTTTTTACATTTTTTTGAGACAGGGTCTCGCTTTGTAGTTCAGGCTGGCCCTGAGCTCAGCCTCAAACTCACATCACAGCAATCCTCCTGCCTCTGCCTCTTCCTCCCCAGTGCTGGGATTACAGGCATGAGCCACCACGCCCGGCACTGTGGTATGTACTACTGGTTGCTGCTGGGCGTGAGTCCACACCCAGTATTGTATGTGATTACCGGGGATCAAACCCGGGTCCTTGTACATGCAAGACAGGCGCCGTAACCACTGAGCCAAATCCCCGGCCCCTATTTTAACTTTTTTAATGAACCAGGATCTCTTACTTGCTAAAATGATTTTTAGATGCACAGAGTAGGTAACTTATAGATCAGTAAATTACAATTGTGTCCATTCCTTACTCCCTGAAAATGGGAATTCAATTCACAGAGAAGTACTGGAATAAGGGCTTTAATAAGACACGTTACTTGACACATAAATGTACGTGTCCTAGAAATCAAGGACTTTTCAAATAAAATACACATAGAACTACACATCATCATTATCATTTTTGCAGTACTGGAGATCGAACCCAGGGCTTTTGTACTTCCAAGCCACTTTTAGGTATTTATTTCTTTTATGCTGAGACACCTCCTCTTGCTTAGCCTCCTGAGGAGCTGAGGATACAGGTATGCAACACCACACCCAGAATAAATTATTATTGTTGACTGCTATTCTGAAAAAAACTGGCGGTTAAGTTTTAATGATGTTCTTTGTAAGTGTCTCAAATTACAAATAACACTTAACAAAAGGTATTTCATAATCCCAAAATATACTGCCAAATAAACTAAAAGCTACATAATGCCTGTCACATAGGAAAGGTGCTTGGCAAACATCATTTGGATGAATAACAATATCTACAAGATAATTTAAAATTTAGTTACCATTGTGACACACTATAAACTTTCAATAAAAGTTAGTGCTCTCTACTTCATGTTGTTTACCAATTAGCTACATAATAAGCTCTCTACTTAGTATTTAGAGTTTTATAGAATAAGACATTCTGTTCATAATATATTAGAATAATAAACAAGCCACTATGTGAATTAAATATGAACAAAGAAAGCACAAAAATTCAGTTTTTATGGGAAAAAAACAAGAAGTTGCCTATTGAAAAAGTTGCTCTGTTTCAAAATGCATCTTTTAATGGATTTATAATTAAGGGAATAACTTTTACAGTTGGTTCTCAAATATTAGGAGGGATAGTTAGTTATTTAAAATGCTGGAAGAAAAGATTTTTATGATCAAACATCCTCTACTCAAAATATAGCTTTAATGGTCTGGCTCACATGCCAAGGACACGTCTCCCTGAAAACTGACTCATTTCTCTCTCTCTTTTATTTTTTTGGCTTGACTTAGTCGAAAAATGTCATGGCACACATACATAAGATAACCTCTTTCTGTCTGAAACAGACAAGAAGAGTCTATCACATTAATTCAGAACACTGAACTTTATCAACTTGATGAAAGATTTCCCCCAAGTTTCAAATAATAGAAGTAATTATCTTTCTAAAGCCTGCTGCAGAAGTGAAAGGTGAAAAAGAAATTTAAAAAATAAACTTCAATTAAGACTACAGACTAACAAGCAGTCAAGAAGGCAAATGCCTCTGCTTATTGTTGATAGGCTAATAGTGTGGCTTGCTTAGCTCACATGTAGGTGGTTTGTTGGCAAACACTAGGTGAAGTAGAGAAGAGGCTCTACCTTAATGTGAAAAAATTGTTCAGTAAAACCATACACATAAAACTTGCAATTTGCCGATGATATGAAACAAAGAAGTACATGCAATAATAAAAGATAGTGCTCAAGAACGTGGGGAACTGCTTCTATTAAGCCAAGCGGACATTTCTAGGAACAGATACACATGGTTTGTGGTGGCTGAGTTGGCTGTGACAGCCGCTAGAGTCAACACTACAAAAGAAGGGCCTACGATAGGAGAACATGAGCAATTTCCTGTGTGGGTTAGGCTCACAATCTACTCACAACTTTCTATCATTTCATTACCAATTAAAGAAGATCACTTTTATATTTAGGGGTAAAGCATGAAGCAGGACTTCAACTTGGATCATTATCCATTCCAAGGCAACAAATTAAAATAGTTCACTACTACGAGTATGTACCTGCAGACTAATACTATTCTTCAAAACTCTGCTTTTTCTTAAGCAAAGTCCATGTAACCAGTAGGTCACAGTGAATCTTAAAATGTATTCCCACAGTGATACTTGGAATATTTCCCTTCTGGACTTTATTAGACATAATGTTCTAAGCATTATGAGCACTCTAAGGTATTCTTGAATAACAACTTGAAATGCACAGTGAAAGTAAGTGGCAATTAAAATCCCGGAGACAGGGGAACACTGAGACTAGGAAACAAGAGCATCTGTTCCTGATCTCTGGACTGCTGCTGTAGCTGGGTCAGCAGACTGCCTGGAGGCCAAAGTCAGCCTCTGCCTGATAGGGCCTACAGAAGCCAAGGCCAGTCTTCACATTTTTAAATGATGAGAATGAAATAAATCACAAGTATTTTGTGAAGAGTAAAAATGAGACAGAATGCAATGTGACTGACCACTAATGGAGATTCATTGGAACATAACTGCATCCATGTGTTTAAACAGTGCCTTTGGCACTCTGGTACCACAGAGTTGATAGTTGGGATTTGGGGTATGGTCTGCAGAACCTAAAATGACCCTTTCCAGAAAAAGTACACAGCTCTGAGTGTGATCGCAGCTTCTAATCCCATCTGTGTTGAGGGGTCTGGTGTGTTTTCTAATCTATGGTACATCTGAGCTATGCTTCCCTAGAGTACAAAATCACACATTTTGACACTGTACCAATGTCAACGTGAGTGAAGTTTATTAAACATTTTCTCGCTCTGTCTATATTTATCATCACTGTATATGAGTGCAAACATTATGAGGACTAGCTGCAGTCCACATATAGTATTTTAAGAAGTACTTCTCTAGACAATACAAGCATACCATCATGTAAATGGCGAAAACCTCACCATTTCCTATATGTTTTCCATGTAATTATCATTAAAAACACCAGTATACAGAGACCATGATAAAATTAAACTTTTCCATGGATTTTTTTTTCTCTTCATGTGATAGGCTTTAAAACATCGTTTCTTCCTTACCAACTGCCACATTATATAATACTTTATTATTCTCTTGGGCTTTGGATAAGAGAAAAAATATTTCTTTTATATTTCATGTTTTAGGGAAACTCAAATTTCATAAACAGAACAATTAGTACGACTGTGTTTTTGGACAATCTGTGCTGTGATTTTGGAAATTGTGTGTAAAAGACAAGAGAAAAGGATTCGAGTTTTTACACATAAAACTGTTTCTTATGTTTAAGTTTCTAAACGGTTGAAAAGATTTCGTCTTATGCTTGCGTCGTATGCTTGATATGTCAAAGGCCACAAGAGTAATTTTAGCTTAGGTACAGAATGTGCTTTGGGTCTGCTGTACATGACACTCCCTGGTTTTAGTGTTGTATTTTTAAAAATGAATGTTTAAAAAAATCACCTCATGATTTTTTTTATTGGCTCAAAATTAATAGTGATTTACTTTAAAATTTCAATCTTTATCTCCCCAGGGAAATACTTATTTAATTCTACTATAACTTCTGTTTAAAAATAAAGTAATTTCAGAGTAATTTTAAGTATTAGAAAATATGAAACTATTACTGTGCCAGTTACTTTTATTATCAGGTGTCAAATGAAATAATATTCAAATAAGAATCAGCACTGGGATTTCACAGTGTCAGTAGAAAGGAAAATTTATAAAAAGAAATACAAGGTGTGTTTAAGTCTGTGAAAGGAACAATAACCCTTTAACCTGTTTTACCAGATGACAAGCTGGAAAATGTTCTCTTTATTTGTTGTTATATAAGAATCTTCTTGCTCACAAAGGAGAAAATTTCAAAGCAAAAGGAATATAAAGCTGCCATCGACTGAACTCCTAGAAACGTCTGCTTTGCTGCAAAGTTCCACTGCCATAAAACAGTCAAAGTAGTAAGACGTACTAGTTCAGGACAATGACATAATGTTTATAAATATTTATACATACACAAATCTACAGCATTCCTAGGAGATGCAGCTGTGGTATATAAAGAAAATTTGGACTTGATTGGAGCCCTCATTTTGGCAATTACTAGGCTCTCTGATCTGGGTAAGTTACTTAACCTCTCTGGGCCTATTTCTCATCTGTAAAGTGAATGAGATTTCATCCTCCCAGGGGAACTGAAGAAGATAATGTAAATATCTTGGGGATTATAAAAAGCACTATACAAACATAAGCTGTTATTATTAAGTACAGAGCTCTTTACTCTCCCTTACATGTATAAGTTTTCTATATATAAAGAACTCTTTACACAACAGAATAATTTTTCAGTTGTTTGTGTACTTTAACGTCCTCTTCCAATACCACTATTTCTTGAAGCAGAGAATACATTGAGGTAAATATTCATTAGACAATTTGTTATAAATAATTTTAACTATAACCATAACTAGTGCCACTGATGGTCAAGCCGTCATGGATTGGAAACAGGAGAACCTTTTTAATATGGAAAGGAATGGGATGACAAACAAACAAGTTTTTTGCTAACAGCTGAAGGAAGAGAGGACATTAGACAAGAGAATGTGAAAACAAAACTATCTTCCTACATATTAAATTCTCAAATAAGATAATCAGTTTATATATTCACAATTAATATGGCATATCAAAAATTCTCTGACCCATCAAAATATGCCTATATGTGGGATAAAAGACACAGGCTACTTATGTACAGGAGTCTTGTGCTCTGCATTGTTATGGTTTATATCTATATGTCCACACAAAGCCTCACGAACATATCTATGGTAGGTAAACGGGTTCTGAGGGTTTATGGTTGGCTTGCTCTAAAGAGGCAAAGTCTGACTGGAAGAGGAAGCATCTAGGGTGTGTTCTAAAATAGTTTATTTCCCTCCCCAGCTTCCCTTTTGTTTCTTTGCTTTCCTGCACCATGCCATTAGCCACTCTCTTCTGACTTATTGTCCTGCCTTGGAGCCACGTGGCTATGGACTAAAACCTCTACAAACTCTGAGCCAAAACAAACTTAATCTTTAAATTGGAGATGTCAGATAATGTATCCCAGTGAGAAGAAAAGTGACTAATACCTATGTTCATTATCTGATTCCCTTGAAAACAAAAAATATTTGAAAATTCTTTGGCCAGAAAGTTCAAATATGATAAAATATACATATACTCATGAAACTCAACAAACTTCAAATCAAGAGTTATTAGGGCAAAGAGATATGAATATTAAGACAAATAATAAACCACTGGAAGTCAAAGGATTTTGAAAGGTGTGAAAGAGAAGCAACATCATACACAAGAGGGGCTGAGGACTTACCTTAGGAGTACAGAATTTGAAGGCTGAGGGGTAAAGAGATGGAGATGGAGACAGGAGAGGGGAGAGAAAAGAAAGCAGAGAGGACAGAGGAGCAGGGAGGAGAGGGAGCTGCAGAGGAGAGAGAGAAAAATGTGTGAAGGCAACGAGGTGCCTCCAAAAACCTTAGTACCCCAAAAGTTGACTTTGTGGATAACGAATTGGAAATTATAGGCAAAGAACCCAAACACTAAATGGTCAAAATGTTTGAAGAACTTAAAGAAAAAACGCATTAGCAATTTCATCAGATAAAAAAAGATTTTTAATAAAGTGGTCAGTACAACAGACTGAATGAAACAAGATAATACAAAATATAAATGACCAGCTTTACAAAGAATTAGAAATTATAAAAATAAAACAAGCAGAAATATAAATATGGGAGATTTACTAGAAATGCTATTCAATTAATATATGGAACCATGGGAGAAACTGAAGACAAGGTGGATGCAGTCAATGATACACCCCAAATGATAAGACAGCATGTAAACTGGATGGTGGCTAGATGACTAAAAACAGCTAGAATTATAGAAATAAAGGGTAACTTAGAACTGACAATTGAATCTCTTCACTGAAATCATAGCAGAAAATGTTGCAAAATTAGGGAAAGGAATTCAATATTCAAGAAGAGGAGGAATGACTGGAAAAGAATCCCTCCACGTCAGAGTGTAATCACAATTCCAGAAATTCACCAAAGCAGAGAATACTCAGTCATTAAAAAAAAGCAGCAATTTATTTATAAAAGTAAGCCTATCAAAGTTACTGATTTCTCAGTGCAAAACTTAAAGGCGTTGAGGGCTTGGAACGAAGTTTTTCAAACCCTGAAGAAAATATTTCTCACTGCAAGCTTCTATATCTGACAAAATTAGCCTTCAAAATTGATGCAGAAATAAAGGTTTTCCGTAACAACGACAAAAACCAAATTCATGACCAATAAACCAGCACTGCCCAAAAGAATCAAAAGAATCCTAGAGAAAGATAAGGAAATCACTAACACCAAAGAGTTCAAAGGAAAGTATATATCTAACTAGGAGAATAGTTAAAGGGAGAGAGGTTCCGTCCTGTAAAAATGATACAACAGGACTCGGCAAACACAATAATCCATCTCAAGGCAGTGATCTTAACTCTCCAAACAAGAGACAAAGACTGGGTGATTGGATAAAAAACAAATCGCACCACATAATACCTGCAGGAGACACACCTTAGGAAAAAAGCAGCCCAGGGAGTAAAGGTGAAAGGATGGAGCATGGTGTTCCGGGTGCGGAGGCTCTGAAAACGAGCAGGAACAGCTGTCGTACTTTCAAATGCAGCAGACGTTAGGCCAAGACGAGCCAGCAAAGATAAAAATGGTCACTTATTAGATACTGGTAAAGGGAACAATTCAGTAAGAAGAGGTAACAACTATACATATTTATGTACTGAATATTTGTGCATGCAACTTCATAAAACATAAAGCTACATACAAGGACAGACAGATACCAATGTAATCATAGTGGGAGACTTTAAAACCCCACTTCCACAGTTAAACAAGACATCCACACAAAAAATAACGAAAAAAAAATCAGAGCTAACCAGCACTATTGAATAAATGAGCTTAACAGGTATTTACAGTGTTTCACTCAAGAACGATACACAACGATACTTTTTTCATTAGCACTTTTTTTTTAATAGACCGATCTGGGCTGGGCATTTAACCCTGGCAACTACAGACAACAACATCAGGTGTGGTAACTAACACCCACCAGCAATCAGCACCGTATACCACAATGCTGGGCGTGGTGGCTCACACCTGTACTCCCAGCACTTGGGAGGCAGAGGCAGAGGCAGGAGGATTACTGTGAGTTCGAGGCTGAGCTCAAGGCCAGCCTGAACTACAAAGAAAGACCCTGTCTTGAAAAAACCAAAAAACCCAAAACCAAAAAACACACAAAAAAAGAAGTTCCTAATGATAACGGCAGTACAATATGGTCAAACCTACGGGACACAATAAAAGCAGTTCTATGAAGGAAGTTTAATAATAGCTGTGAATTAAAAAGGATTGAGCAATCCCAAATGAATAATAGTGCACCTGAAATTCCTAGAAAAATAAGAGCAATACAAATTCAATAGAAGAAATCATACAGATCAGAAGAATTAATGAAAGTGAAACAAAAATACAAAGTATCAATGAATCAAACAGTTGGTTTGTTGAAGGGATAAAAAGATTCATAAACTATACCCAAACATCAAAAAATAAAGAAAAACCCATACCAAGGCAATAAGAAATGAAAAAGGCAAATATCACAGCCAACACTGCCAATCCACAGGATTATTAGAAACCCTTTTGAAAGCTTATAACCTAATAAATTAGGTAACCTATTACCAAAATTAAACCAAGATAAAAAACCCTAAGTAGAACAAAAATAGGCAGTGGAATGGAGCAGAAATAAAAAGTCTAGGAACAACAACTTAAAAAGAAAAAACAAAACTCAGGACCAAATGGATTTACTAGTTAATCTTACAAGAGTTTCAGTGAAGATCTCACATCAACACTCGTCAAGCTCTTCAATGAAAGTGAAAGGAAAGGAACACTGCCAAAGATCCCTGGAAGCTACCACCGCCCGGATGTCAAAACCGGACATAGGTTCATGAGATATGAATCTTAATTATTTTGTGTATATACTTAGCAGTGGAATAGCATAAATGAGTTCTAAAATGTATGATAAATATTGTGAATCAGAAAACAGTCAAAGGGAAAAAGGGAAGAGGGGTAAGTAAAGGGAAAGAAAAAATTTGATGATAAAAAAGGGAAGCAAAGCTGTACATATAGGGGGAGGAGACTGTAGGGAGGGCAGGGGAATAGGAAAAAATGAGAAGTTGTGTCATGTATTGGTACAAATTTTCAGTTTTGAGTGTGATCATGATGTGTTTATAAAATGACCAATAAAATCAGTTTTTAAAAATGGAAAAGGCCTTAACAACAACAAAAAAAACCCCAAACAAACAATAAACCCCCCAAAAAAACTCAAGATGCAGGTGAGTTTCTCTAATGAACAGGGAGCAAAAGCCTTCAACAAGACATTGGCAAACAGAACATAACATACCATGGCCAGGCAAACTTCATCTCAGGGATGCAAGGGCGGCTCAACATATGTGAACTAAAACATGTTCTGCTCATGAACAGATGCAAGGACAAACGTCATATGATCATTTCCACAGACAAAGTAAAGATCGCTGACAAAATACAACAATGACTCATGATAAACCCTGATGAAAATAAGTATAGAAAAACCTTACCTCAAACTGCTAAAAGCCACATATGATAAAATCATACTAAATAAAAAACAAGACAAGATTATTCAGGCCCACTGCCTCTGTTCAATACAGTATGTGAAATTTTAACTAAAGCAATCATGCAAGATGAAGTAAAATGTATATGCCTAGGATAGGAAGAAGTCAAACTATTTGCAAATAACATGATCCTTCACACAGCAGACATAAAAAACTCCACCAAAGACTTCCAAAATTAATGAACAAGTTCATCTGACACAAAAATGAACAGTATTTGTGTATGCCAATAATGGTTGTCAGTACAACCCCCCCCCATGAAAACAGTGCTATTCATAATAGCTTCAAAAAAGTAAATACTTAGTAATTAACTGAGTCAAGAAGTGTAAGACCTCTAAAATGAAAAGTAGCATGCTAACAAACAGAGACTGAAGGACACCAGAAAATGGTAAGGCCTTTCATTCCTGGTGGACAGAGGCAGTACTGTAAACTTGCCCATATTACAAGAACTGACATACACATTTAATGCAATGTTAATCAAAATATGATCAGCAGTTTTCATGAAACCAGAAATGTCATCATAAATTCATACAGAACCAGAAGAGATCTAGAATAGCAAAAGCAATCTTGGGCAATGCAGGAGGGATTGTGATCTCAGATTTTTTTTTTTTTAGACAGGGTCTCACTTTGTAGTTCAGGCTGGTCCTGAGCTCAGCCTCAAACTCACATCACAGCAATCCTCCTGCCTCTGCCTCCCAAGTGCTGGGATTACAGGCGTGAGCCACCACGCCCGGCACTGTGGTATGTGGTACTGATTGCTGCTGGTTGTAAGTCTCCACACCCAGTACTCTATGTGGTTACCGGGGATCGAACCTGGGTCCTTGAGCTTGCAAGACAGGTGCCGGAACCACTGAGCTAAACTCCCGGCCCAAGATTTGTTATAAATACACAGCAACACCATACAATGAATGTAATTATTATTCACTGCAAATATGTACAAAAACAAGAACACAGAAGACCGAAAACCAGTAAAGAAATGGAAGAATTAACATTTTAAGTCAATTAATCATAATATATAAATTACTATAATGAAAAAATACACTTTTATCTCCAGTGAATATGACACATTCTCTAAGATAGATCATGTTAGACCACAAAACTCAATAAATTTAGCCAGGTGTGGTGGCTCATGCCTGTAATCCCTGCACTCAGGAGGCAGAGGCAGGAGGATTGTTGTGAGTTTGAGGCTTGCCTGGGCTACATAGTGAGCTCACAGCCAACCCTGACTACAAAAGCAAGACCCTGTCTCAAAAAAAGAGAAGATGTATATTTAAACCAAATGGTTAATAATACCTGTGCAATTTTATTGAGATACAAAGTGGGGTAGAAATCCCCCAAGGATATTTTCTATTTATATGGCAGACATAATAGTGAATAAAACACATGGGACTCCCAGGCCTCATGTAATTCACATGTTGGTAGTGAGATGATCAATACATATATTAAGAAATGAAAGGCCTATTTTTAGGGCTTCCTTAATTTTAAGTTAAAGGCAGAGCTAGTTGGAGGCTTCCCCACACTGGGGTAAAAGAAGTAATGAACCTCTGCCTGTGGCATAAGCTATGGAGACCTGGTCTGGTTTTTGGCTTTGTACATGTTATTCCTACCAAGAACTCTGTAACTGGCATGTACATTTCTGGTCTCTGCTCGTGTGCTACCTTTCCTGTGAGGGCTTCCGTGCTCATCCTTATCTGAAATTGCACATTTCCTCATCACTACCCCACACCACACTGGTAATTCCCTTTCCTTTCCCACTGTGTCCTTTCCTGTCCAAGTTAGCACTTGGCATTGCCAAACATAGGCCATATTTTAATTGGTTGTCTTTTTTACCATCTTTAGTCTTTACTGCCTTAAAGTTTCAAGAGGACAAGAACATGGTTTGTGGCTGCTTCCCTCCCTAGAGAAGTACCTGACACACACCAGATGCTCGGGAAATATCTGTGGAAAGAATGAACGGAGGTGTTGAGAAGGCAGAAGGACATATGCGTCTACAGGTCAAGTGAAAACGACTGAAATAGAGGCAAGCTTGAAAGGAGATTAAAATGGATGCTATTTGTTCCAACTGAAAGATATTGAAATTGGTTAGAAGAAGCAAGGCTCGTGTACAATGCATATACCATCTTCTGCTCTTATAAACTGGGGCAAACCTCACTGCTAGAATAAATAAGCATTTTTTGGTCCATTATTGTGAGGGAAATCAACATCTCAACATTTAAAAATTGGGGCAGAGAAAACCATTATGAAATACTTTTGCATTAATAGTGATTTTAAAAACTATGGTTCTTGATAACAGCTGAGTTGATAGAAAAGTAAATATACTTGAATGAAAGCATCTTCCTTCCAAATCAATGAGGGTGGGACAAAAATAATTGAGTTTTAATGAAAACAAAGAGTAGAATTTAGCATACAGGAAGTATCCTTCCATCTGTTCTATTTGACAGTTCAGTTCAGGGCTGATTTCTCTTGCAGTTATTTTGTATTGCTGAACAGAAAAAGAAGGCAAGATGTTTTGTTTTCCAGGTATCCAAAATGCAAGGCTGAACTTGTATCACAAATGTCAGTGTGTCTCACTTGTTTTCTTGCTAAAATAAGTGACTACTTTACCTCTTTGTGGGGGTGCTAAGTGACTCATCCGAAACTGAAGGCTAGTGACAAAGATGAGATTTGACCTCAATCTTTAAATTCTGAGCTCAGAGTATTCCAGAATTTTTTCAATTCTTATACCTTTTATACATATGTAATAAAAACATTAGGTCACATTTTTTGAAACCTGCAATTGTCTCTTTGATCTTTCTCAAACTCTAACATGACAGGAGATGCAGGAGGGTTGTTCTTGTAAGAAGCTCATTTTATTCTTCAAATACAAGTTTTGAACCCATGGTGATCTACCACTGAGCTATATCCCCAGGCTTTTCTATTATGGGATGAGTCTTATTAAGTTGCCCAAACTGGCTGCCTTGAACCTGGGATACTCTTGCCTCAGTTTCCTGAGTAATTTGGAATACAGACATTTGCCTAACTTTCCTTGTATTTTCTCCTTTTGTATATGGCCCAAATATTAGGGCTTTAAGTATCTGTTTTTTGCTTATTATCCAAATCCAGTAAAGTACTAGGAAAGAAAAAAAAATAGGATAATTTGTTGTATATAGAAAATATTATGGGCAGGCTTAGAAAAATTTTAAATTGCTGTTTGGAATAGTAAAATTTTATAGGTATATTCAAACACTATTCTACCCCCAGGAATTAAGATTGTGATCTTAAAGACAACACATCTTTTCCACTGGTTTTATTAAATTTTATAACATTCTCTACAGGTTATATATCCTTTTATTTAAAACTGTAGGATCAAAACTATTTCAGTTTTCTCTTTTGAATTTGGGATTCTGTGTACAAATAATGACACATTTTGGACATGGGACCCAAATCTTTACGAAAAATTTATTAATTTTTCACATATATCTTCTATACATCATTTCAGATTCTGAAAGATTACAGATTTTAAAATTAGAAATATGGTCAATGTATAATTATTTCTAATGTATAAAAACTTTACAAAAGGAAAATTGCATACTCCCATTATATAAACAGCTGACAAAAAATTAAGTTTTACAAATGAGAAAGAATGAATGCACGGGATTATAAAATCCCAACAGTACAGAAAGGTATGAAACAGAAATTAAGAATAATCATTTACCATCCCAGTCCCAGTCTACAAATTAAGTACTCTTAATTCTGTATATTTTTGTGTATCTTTTCACATAAAAATGTATATTAAAGAGTCAAGGTGTGTATTAATTTAATGTATATATACTTCCAGAAAAACACACGAAGCAGCTTACACTGTACAGTCTTCTGCAACTTGCTCTTTTTTTTTTTTTTTTTTTTTTTAAGGTTTTTTGAGACTGCATCTCGCTTTGTAGTTCAGGCTGGCCCTGAGCTCAGCCTCAAACTCACATCACAGCAATCCTCCTGCCTCTGCCTCCCGAGTGCTGGGAATACAGGCATGAGCCACCACGCCCGGCACTGTGGTATGTGGTACTGGTTGCTGCTGGGGTGAGTCTCCACACCCAGTATTGTTATGTGGTTACCTGGGATCGAACCTGGGCCCTTGCGCTTGCAAGACAGGCGCCGGAACCACTGAGCTATCTCCCTGGCCCTCCAACTAGCTCTTTTAAAATTCTATCTTGAATGTCACTAAATAGCAGTTCCTAAGAACTGACCAGTTTTTTCCAGGAATTGTACGGTGTTCTACTGTGCAAAGGTAATGCAATTGATTTATCCAGTTCTCAACTAGTGAGTTTGTTAACACTAATAGTAATGGATGAATGGATATTTTTATATGTTTAGCTTTATATAGTTCTACAAGTTTATCTTCAGAGAAAACTATTGGGATTAAAACTACAGAGTCAAAGGGAATATGAAATTATGATTTTGACTTGTATTAGCATATTATAGTCTCCAAAATGTTTGCTTAATTTGTATTCTAGCAAACAGATGGAAACCATAACATCCACATACTTTTAATAAAAAGTACATGAAACTAAAAGTTATGATGTAAATATAAACTATGTATAAACACTACTTCATACATTCCCATTGTGGGCTACTATGATTACATGTGTAATTACCATTAACTACAATATATCTGATGCTCTATGTTACCAAATGATATTAATTCACTGAGAAAGCAATGCAGATGCATTGCTATAGAACCTTCCATAGTTAGGAAGCAGGGCGATAGATCCTTCTCCAAAAAGAAAGGGGACAAAAGATAGAGGGGGAGAGTAAAGGGATAGAAATGAAGAGAAAAAAATGAATGGATGTGTATTATGTACATGGAACAACTTTACACAAGGAATGTAAACATTATGTACTGCAAATAGGTACTAATAAAAAATATAAAGTTATGCTCCAAGCCTCAATTAAACAAAATAAAACAAAACAAAACAAGAAGAGAACAATCCTGAGAGCTGGAGGCAAGCCCAGTATCTATAACTGGAAGTGTGTTGTATGCATCAGTTTACGAATAGTAAATTTTAATTAGAAATTTATCTGAATCAGCTTGTAAAAAAAAAATCTCAAAACCAAAATGTGGTTTCATTGTGTCCATGATTGGAAAAATATATCAGATGTATATTTTATTTTCCTTAAAAGTAATGCGAAGTAGTTCATAGAAATGTACAAGTAATGTGAAAAGATTTAATCACTTGGTTTTGGTGTATTAGATTAGATGGGATTAAAGCCTCAAGGATACACAAAAGTTTGAGGTAAAAAAGAAGGGAGGGAACAGTAGACGGAAGTGTTTTAAAAAGAGATTAACGAAGTGATTTTTTTTTTTTTTAAGAAATGAGGCCTATAAAGTACATTTTGGTGTTTTTCCTTTATAAAATTGTGAAATTGAATTCAGACCTTTAAAACTTTTAAATGAGGCAATAAAAATGGAAGACTTCACCTAGTACCTAGTGCTCAGAAAGTACTATATGCACTAGGACTGCCACGGCCACTGTTAAGGGTGGGTCTGAAAAACACATAAAAAAAACTAAGAAAAAAAGGAAAAAACCCCACAGAAGTTAGTGTTTACTAAGATACAGGTAAAAAGGTAATGAAGAGTGGGAAGGATTTGATAACAGAAGTTTATTACGTAAGTAGCACATTTTCGTCTTTTCTCAAATGAATAATAAGTGTATTATCTTCAAAGAACTATACCACAGTATAAGGCTTATATTTCCACAGTATAGCTTTTTAAAAAGACATTTTGTAGAGTTTGGTATGTTAAAGATATATTCAACATCTACTTAGAATGAAAAATTGAAGTTATTTTGCTTTGGTGGAAGACCAGCAACTTCCTATTTGAGTCATCAAAGAAATTTGTTGAATTTCGGACACAAAAGGCAATGTTTGATGTTTTTTCTACATCCAATTTTATGAATGTCATGGAAAACTCATTAATACAAAATGAGAATTCAAGAATTAGTCAGACATAGTGGCACACACTTGTAATCTCAACTCTCAGGAGGATTATCATGAGTTCAAGGCCAACCCAAGGCTGCACAGTGAGTTCAAGGGCAGGCTGAACTATACAACTGAGACCTAGCCTCATTAAAAAAAGAAAATAAATAATTAAAATTTACTGTATAATGTAACTTGAATTTCTCACATCTTTGATAAATGACTGCCCTGAGAATTCTGAAAATGGGAGATTTAGATCTTCTAACATAATACATTTGCCTTATTTTATGCTTTATCTACTCTGCTTGCTTTGATTTGATGTTGTAAATGTCTTTCCTCTGAAGGCTTCAGATAATGACTACATGGGCGACTTCCTACTGTAGTCAAGGAAACTGCAGTTGGTCGAGGCTTCTTTCCTAAAAGATCTCTGATGGTGATCACAGAGCGCTGTGAACTGCTCTTCCCTCCCCATGGTTGGGAACTGAACTGGTCATCCTTGTATAAAACACTCACTTCACAGAAAAGTCTCCACTAAAACCAGTGAGTATAACGTTCTATGTAAAGTCATTTTACTTTCTCAGTTTGCTTTTTTAAAAAGTTTACTATTTTCACCCCTGAGAAAGACGCTGAAAGATATTTCTATACTTTTCTTGGTGCTAGGGAACAAATCTAGGACCTTATCCCTAGAGCAGGCAAGTGCTCTACCACTGAGCTATATCCCCAGCCCCTGAAACTGAATTTAAATACCTACTTAAACAAAACCTGACTTCGTCTTTGAGCTATCAGGAATTCTCATAGTTATCTCATATACCTTCCTCCTACTGCAGTCATCCTCTCTCTAACATCTTGAACACTCAGATACTGAATTCTGATAATGCTCTAGCAGCATTGAACCTGCTACTGGTGGTACAACCATTTTGTAGTGAAAATGCACGAGTGGAAGTTAGAAGAGCTGAGATTAGAATCCTACTCCTTTCTTCAAAGTTAGCCCTTTATCTCATACTTGCCTTTGGTTTTCCTTTCTATAAACAGGGTTGTTATTTCTTGATCACTAATATTTCTTTGAGGCCTGACAGTCTGTAAAACATTTCATGAGAAAATTCTTCCCAGAAACAGAAAGTCTTAATTGTTAGAAACCCACCTTTAACTTGTTTTACTATCTATTCAGTAGGCGGTAGAGATACAAATAAGTTTATTTTCATGTTGTAGCTCCTTCAAATGGAAAGCTAGATATCACATCTTCCATAACTATTTTTTCTACAGTCTATAAAATTCCATAGAATATATTTCTTGTAAGGATATCCTTCAGTGTTGGAGCAAATTATATAATGATGAAAAGGTCAAAACTTATTTATGATGTTTTGATGAAAGAGAGTAAGTGAAAAAAATCAAGTTTTGCAATTCATAAATGGTTTAAAAGCTTTACTTCTCTAAAAGGTTAAGAATATTCTTTTAGCAAACTGCAAATGATTGACAAGGGTTGACATTTAACTAATTACTATTTCTATAATGCAAAGTTTTGCTGTCTTTGTAGGATTTCAAAATGTTGAGATGGGAAACATTGTATTAAAAGACGGTGAGAGCTTTAGACACCACAGACGGGAGTTGAACTGTTGGGACTGGAATTAAATTGGCCACGCAGTGTACTTTTAGGGGTTCCACATCTGGTTTTTTGGTTTTCTTGCAGTTTTTCTCACTGTCTGTCTGTCTGCTACAACTTTGCACAATTGCTAATGACCCTGATTATAGCAACTCATCCTTTTTTTTCCAATTTCTTGACCATGATTTTCTGTAGGTTTGGTAACAAGATAACTCAAAATTTCAGAAACATGTCTAAATTAGAGTAAATGAACTGAGATACCATTTTCACCTGTTGAATTGGTGAAAAATACAAAAGAATGATAATGATTACAATTGAGGGGAACTCATATAAACTTACTCTGCTAGAAATAATACATACTTACATTGAGTCTCAAAAAAACTATATGATAAGCCATTTAAAAAGCCCTAAAACAATACAGTCTTTCAGACTGACAATCCTACATGCAATGATATGTCCTCAATGATATATGCCAAAAAGAGAAAAAAGGAAAATCGATGCCTAAGTAGAGAAAGATATATAAGTTAGTCTTTGTTCACAATAAAGACAAATTGGAAAGATCTTATATATCCACTAGTAGGGCACTTATTTAATAAACTTTGTTACAGCTAAATAATGATGTCATGAAGCTATGACATGGCACATCTATAGTTAGCAACACAGAAACATACACATGATACAATGAAATATAAATCAACAGATATATCACTATTTAAAAACTATCATATGTACTCAATATAAGTCTAAAATACTATAAAGATTAGCTAACAGTTAGTCTTTATTATATTACTATTAGCATTTTATAACCTTTCTAAGAATATTAATTATTTTTATAACACTGATATTTTAAAGCTAGTTTACACGATATGATATATTTTCACACAAATTACCTCTTTTCTCCAAATACTCAACAACAAAACAACCCCAAAGAAATTAAATAAAATCAAAGAAAATGAGAGAAACCAAAAGCAAAGGAGAGAGCTCAGCTATGAGATGGAGAGAAAATTGGTTGGTTTACATTCAGTGCAGTAGCTGGATACAAAGTCAACATCTGAAAATCAACAGCCTTCCTGTACACAAACAACAGACTCATTGAAACAACTTCTTTCACAAGAGCATCCGACCCCCCAAAAAAAGAAGAAACACTTAGCAACAAATCTAATGAAGCAAGTAAAAGACTTCTACTCCAAAATCTACATACAATACTCTGATAAAAACAGATTAAAGAAGATATCAGAAAATGGAAAGACATCCCTTGATTTGGGAGACCAAGAACCAATTTAGTGAAAATGGCTTTATTTCCAAAACTGCTACACAGATTCACTGCAATCCCAACTGCAATTCTAACAGTATATGTCACATAACTGGAGAAAACAATTCAAAAATTCATTTGGAACTAGAAAAGCAAAAATAATTGTAGGCAAGAAAGTAGGGTATCCGATCCCCAACCTAAAACTACACTACAGACCTACTGTGATGAAAACAGCATGATACTAGCAAAGAAACAGATCCAAAGATCAATGCAACAGATTAGAAGACACAGAACAGACTCAGTCACTTCATCTTTGATGAAGAAGCCAAACACCCTCACTGGAGGAAACATAACCTCTTTAATAAATGGTGCTTGAAAAACTGGGTTTCATCTTGGCAAAGATTAAAACTAGACCCAGATTTTTCACCATGCACTAACTAAAATCACATTTGATCAAAGATCTCAATAGTAAAACAGAAACACTAAACCTGCTGGAAAATAGGTTAAGTAGATTCCTTGGAAACACTGGCACAGGGAAAGACTTCATGAACAAAACCTTAGCTGCTTGGGAAACAGCAGAGGGAATCAACAACTGGGATCTCACTTTATTAAAAAGCTACTGGACAGCAAGATAAACTACCAATAGAGCAAAAAGACAACCTACAATGTGGGAAAAATCTTTTACCAGCTGTTTCTCAGACAAAGGACTACTATCTAGACTATATAAAGAACTTAAAACATCAGCCCCGCCCCCAATTTAAAGACCCAATTCAAAGATGGGATCTGAAATGAACAGACATTTCTCAGATAAACAAGAAGAAACAGAAAGTAAACAATGAAAAAATGTTCAACATTACAAGTCTTTGGAGAGATACAAATGAAGACATTCTGAGATTTTACCTCACTCCAAAAAGAATGGCTGCTATCAAGAAATCAACCAAAAACAAATGCTGGTGGGACTGTAGGAAAAAGAAACCCTTTTCCACTGTTGGTACATGTGTAGAGTAGTGCAACCTGTGTGGAAATCAGTACGGCGATTCCTCCAAGAACTAGGAGTAGAGGTTCCATTTCACTCAGCTATTCTCTTGCTCAATATCTTCCATAAAGAATTAAAAACATCATACTACAGCGATATATCCATATCCATTGTTATAGCAACACAGTTTGTTATAGCTAAAGCTTGGAAACAGTGCAAATCCCCACCAACTGGTAACTGGATAAAGAAGACCTATTTGTTTAAAAATAAAATTGAATACTATTCAGTCATAAAGAATGATAAACTGGAGACAATTCTAGCTAAACTGATGTACCTTGAGACCATACTCTTAAGTGAAATAAATCAGACATATATATATATATGTAAATACCACATTGTTTCTCTGGTTTGAGAAACAGAGAGTGTAAATGAGGACCAAATTGAATGACTGATATCATGAAACAGGAAGAAAGATTCAGAGGGAAAGGGGAACTGGGGGAAAGGAGGAAAAGAAGGGAAAGAAAAAAATGAGAAAAGAAGCAAAAAACACAAACAAGCTTTTGTAAATATGGAGGTGTGGAAGGGAGGGAAGGGGAATGGGAAAAACAAAAACCACAAGTACTAATTCCCAAAAATAAAGAACGTATACCTAAAATGTACTTAATAAATTTTTTAAAAAATGTGATGACATACAATACCAACAAAATAGAAAAAGAAAAAGTTTGCTGGTTTGATGACATTAAGGCTATGGTGGACTTGATAAAATTTAGTGCCTAGGTATGGAGGCAAAGGGATCAAGAATCACATAGATAATTTGATATAGTGGAATAGTAGTGCTATTTACTGAATGAGAAAGTCAGAGAGGCAGGCAGAAAACAATGAGTAAAAATGGATTCCAGTCTGTATACCTAGCTTTGAGAGGCTTGTGGAATATCAAGTGAGGCTGTCTTAGCCACTCTGTCTGCACTTGGACAAAATACTTGACACTACACAACTTAAAGTGTAAGAGGTTAATTTCAGCTCACATTTCATAGAGGTTTCAGTTCAGTGTACTGGTTCCAACTCAGGGTGGTAGCAGGGGAGAAACTGTTCCCAGCCTGACGTGGGGAAGCAGAGAGAGAGGGAGCTCAAGCAAGAGGAGCGGATTAGATGCTTTCAAGCCACGCCCACAATGGTCTTTCTCTTTCCACCAGACCCAATCTGACAACAGCAAGTTGGCAATAAACTCCCATAATCCACTCACCTTCCAACAGCTCCACATACGAGCACCTGAGGCCTTGAAGCAACATCTAGATGTACACCATAACAAGGACAGAGCTGCTGTTCAGTACACAGATCTAGGACTCACTCATCTGCAAGGAAGTGGCAGGTGAAGCCAGAAGAGGACATGTGGTCCTCTGGGAGGCTTGTGTAGTGATTAGAAGCTAGAGAAAGCTATCCTGGATGAACATCAGCATGTTGTACAGAAAGAGGAATTCCTGGAGGAGACTCTCCAAAAGCAACCAGACAAGCAGTGGACTATGGTGTCTAAGAACATACAAAGGAAGGCAATTGAGGAATGGGGATTGAGCCAGGTCAAAGATGGTGTCAAAAGTTTTTTTTAAAGGGCAACGACTAGCAAGCGGGCAACAAATTCTGCGCTAAAAAAGTGAGTCTGTGATAAGGGGTTATTGAACAGTGGCTAGGGGCTAGGACAAGGAAACAGATGTAAGGGATGGAAGAGTAAAAGAAAGCTGAGGAATTAGAGACAGCCAATATGACAATATTTTTAAGGCGCTTGGCTGGGACGACAGAAATCAAAGATACGAGTGGCTATTAGTAGGTCTCAAGATGAAGTTAGGTTTTGTTTTTGAAGTTTGATTTTGTCTCTTTAATGTGACAGAGTTAAGCATGCTGAACTCAAATTATTTGTAGTGTGACGCACAAGTGATATTCCATAAACTGGTTATTAGAATCATCATTCTTTCAACAAACTAGCAACAAACTGTGCATATCTGCTCTTAATTTCTCTTCTGTTTATAATTACCTAAGCATTGACACATATAACAACACACATTTAAAATATCAAGCTAATTTTGAACATTTCATGGAGGACAAGGGCTAAAAAACAAACTAAACATATTACAAAATTTATTTTTATTGCAATCAGGTTCATTAAGCCACCTTAAAACACCACAGTGGAATTTCTCTGCCAAATCAAATATACACTTATCTTGACAAATTAGATGTTAATTCCAGCTTTAGTAAGAAAGTAGCCAGAAGCCAATATTTCACATATGCTGCTGTGTCCAACTGAACTGACAGTATTCCAGAGAGTAGAAAAAGCCTGCAATTTTCAGAGAGGTTGATTTACCCCGATATGGAACATTTAAATATTTTTTGTTACTTAAGCACGTTTTATATCTTTTAAAATATTCGCATATGTCCTAGTGTCTCTAGTAACTATATGTTTACATAACAGGCATGTTTTGTCCACCATAGCATCTTTCTTTAAAAAACTGAAACACTTGCAGAAGTGCTATTAAGTATTCAACAACTTAATTCCCTAGTTAAAGAAATGATGCCAAATAGTATCATACTTTTTTTTTTTTTTTGGTAACTACTCATGGCAGATCTTCAACTACTTTTCTCTTAAAGTGGTGTTCTGTGCAGTTAGTTTTCTTTCCATGTCTATCTTATAAAGATGGTCTTTCAAAAATTAAAACCATCCGGGCCAGGGATTTAGCTCAGTGGTTCCGGGCGCCTGTCTTGCAAGCGCATGGACTAGGTTTCGATCCCCGGTAACCACATACCATACCGGGCATGGAGACTCACCCCAGCAGCAACCAGTACCACATACCACAGTGCCGGGCGTGGTGGCTCACACCTGTAATCCCAGCACTTGGGAGGCAGAGGCAGGAGGATTGCTGTGATGTGAGTTGGAGGCGAGCTCAGGGCCAGCCTGAACCACAAAGTGAGACCCTGTCTCAAAAAAAAAAAAAAAAAAAAAAAAAAAAATTAAAACCATCCGACAACAGTGATCTTAGCCAGGAGTAAAATCTACTGTGAACTAAGAAACAGATTAATTAATTCAGGTGTGTGTTCTGTTCAATCAGATAAAATTATCTCAAAGATGAGAGCATGTTTGTTCCTATTTCTACTTATATTTCTGTTACACCCAAACACACACAAACACACACACACACAGAGTCACACACACACACACACACACACACATCTATTTCTGCCTTAAATGTATAATCTTAACAAAACCCACTATGAAATACACAACAGGATGTGTCCTTGGAATTCTGTCAATTGACAATTTTCCTTAGATGCCTAGATTATTTTGCCACAAAAAAGTTACAAGACTTTTCCTTGCTTAGTAATAAAAATGTAAATACTCAAAAGTCTTTAATGGTTAAAAAAATAAAATAAAATTTCATTTATGTAAGAAGTTGTGATGATAACATATAAATTAAGGTAACTTCTGCATTTATTGGACTATCTAAATGCAAATGTGCCTTAGTGTCCCAAAACATGGTCTGACTCTTGGCATACTTTAAAGGTGGTCACATGCTAGAAAGGTGAAGAGCAAGTCCAAAGTTGCATGTGCCCAAGACTATGGTAAAATCTTATGAGAAGCTCTCCTAAAATATCACATATGGCCATGAAAACATTTGAAACAAATTTCAGTTTTTCACTGGCAAAGTCAAAAGTCATCAATGAAAATGGAAAATCAAGGAATTGTTAAATATAATTCAATGATTTTTGTTGATAAATATTTAGTTTTCTAAATGATTAATTCTTGAATGGTGTACTGATTTCATGGCTACTGTGCCAATTTCAGGTAGATGCAGAAAAAAAAAAAAAGACACAACTCAGTTGTTTGCATACAGACGAAAGCAGAATCATTTCCTGTTTGAATAATAACTGGAGTTCTAAGTTTCCTTCCTCCCTACTTTCACAGTGCTGGGGCTTGAACCTAGGGCTCAGCACATGTTAGGCAAATGCTCTGCTCCCCCAGCTCTACTTCCAGGTTTTCTAGAAATTACTTTTTTTTTTCTATTCTCCCACCCTAAATCTTTTAGCATTGTGTGTGTGTGTGTGTGTGTGTGTGTGTGTGTGTGTGTGTGTGTGAGAGAGAGAGAGAGAGAGAGAGAGAGAGAGAGAGAGAGTCAGACAGACACAACACAAAAAAGAGAATATAATGAGACCTCACATTTATTTGCTTTTATTTAACCATGGAATCCATTCTTAATGATACAGTTGCTCCACTTCACCTTCTTGCCCTGAACTGCTCACCATTACTAACAGTTATGAAGACAACCTGAAGCAACAGATGATTTTGTGTAGATAGGCAGGAAGACAAGCTGACTTTTGTTAATTGGGCCTTGAAAGTTTTCCATCCACCTTGGGCAGTTTACTGTACAGCTTGCCAAACTTTAAAGTTATTATAACTAGTTTCACACAGATGCCAGACAAAACAGACAAGGAATTAATTGGAATGATCACAAATACATTCTTTCTGAATAAATTAAAATACACTGGCCAGTGCCAGGAGACATTTAAAACAGAAAACCTGAAACTAATCAATCAGAATAAGTTTATTTCTTTTTGATGATATACTTGGGAGATATTTCACTTTATAAATAATATGAAAATTACCTAGGGAGAGGAAGGGAGGGAGGGAATAGGAGGGATGGAGTTGATAACATTAAGGAGTTTATGCACTGTAAAACAGAAATGCCTAAGGAGACAATATCTTATTGTTATAAATGATAAGAGTTAAAAGTCATAGGGAGGACTCCAACTTTGGCTCAGTTTTTCAATTATAGCATCGAACAAATCAAAATCAAAGTGTAAAACCCAGAACAATAATGGGAGATGAGGGCTCTGGTCAGATGTTAGACAGACTATCCAAACAGCTGGAAAAAATGTTGATTCTCCTTGGGAAATTTGTAATGTATTTGACTCATGTTTTCACGAAGCTGTGGACTGTCCTAGGGGGTTTGAAGGAGAATACCTGCCAAGAACTTTATCTGGAAGATGATAGTATTTTACCAGTTCTCCAATTAGACAACAAAAGAATTTATGGGATAACAGACAAAACAAAACAAAACAAAACAAAACAAAACAAAACAAAGCAAAACAAAAGCTCAGAACTGATGAATGCTATCTCTGCAGCAGGTTATACGTCCAGAAGTAACTGAGTAAAATTATCCAAATTCCTTTCATTTATACAAAACTGTTTCATTTATACAAAACTGTTTCTTAAAAAAATCCATCAGTACACAAATACAACATAAACTGACAAAACAAAAGGAGGGCCTTTTGTTACTTGAGTTGGATAATATGCTAAATGCCGCATTCGGTGTACACTTTCTAAACAGTGTGTTCAGTAACAAGTCTCCTTACGCATGCCTTGGCATACCTACAGCTCGTATCTGATGCTGAGAGGCCAGCAAGGGGAGATTTGGTAATTGAATTCCTGCTGATGTGATGCAACTTTTCGTTCTAAACAACCCTTTTACACACTTTACTCAATTTCTGAAAAGGTTTCTAGTTATGTGCATATCGAAGATCACAATCTTCACTTCCCCAAATCACCTCAAAAGGTCGATTGAGAATCATTTACTATACACGTAGAGACTGGTTTTAAATTCATCCAGTGTGAGAGCATAGAGTGAGTCTATGGTGCTGACTGGGGAACAGGCTGAAGAATACATGGGGTTTGTTACACTGTTCTTTAAACTTTCATAAATTGTATACAATAGATTATTTCAGAATACATTTCAAAAGCTAGAAGAAAAAAATGAGAAAATTTACCCTTTGGATAAGAACTGTAAATAATTGGACAAAACAAGCTTTGCCCACATTTTAACATTTTCCATTGATTAATCACCTAAGTGCACTGACATTTTGCTTTCCCTAAAAAACAGTGGTCTTAATTTAAATACTTTAAGTACCAAGCTTAATGTGATTACTTTTGTACTCTAGAAGTACAGTATAGTATAGTGCGAAGAATGAACTTCTGGGTCAAAACAACTTGGATTCTGAAAGTCCAATAATGCTATTTTTCACCACATTATTTTGAACAAGTCATTTACTCTTCTTGGGGCTTCTCCCATTCTTGCCTCACAAAACTTCGGACACATATTGGGTTGGACCAGAGGTAATTTGGGTTTATGTTAGTTATTTTTGTATGCTGAAAATAGTTGGGCTGAGGCAATTTCATATGGGTCTAGGAAAATATATAAGGAATATACTTATGACTTCTTTCTTCTAGGAATTTTAGAGCTAGAGATCCTGGTCACATAACTCGTATACAACTTTAGTGTTATCAAGGGTCAGCGCATTTTCTGTGGAACATGAACAGGGACCTATTTCAACAAGTTACATGTAAGTGAGGGAACTGGTCCTATTTCCAGTACCAGTATTATACTGAGGTTTTAACGCATAAAGGGGCAAAAGCTATATAAAGATGTGTGTTGTGTGGCTAAGCTGTTAATTTCTAGAGCTGATCTTTTCAGTGCTTCATGCTTGTCTTTTCTTGTTATTTTCCTACCTGCAATAGCCTGAATATATCTGCAGTGAAATTTCTAGAAATAGTCATTGCTTTTAAGCCCATCATAATCAGCTTCTTTGTGGTATGGCCTGGAAAAATAGCTGTAGAGAAAGTGTGAGTGTATTAAATATTATTTATTAGCAATGAAAATTACAACAATGGCTAAAGGACTGAAATTTGCATGTCCAAGAAATCTAAGTATAAAGATTCCACAGAGATATAGAATACAAAAATTTGTGTTGGATGTAAATGTTTTGAAATTTTTAATATTAAAAATTCATACAGGCTTGAGTCAACTGAAGTTAAATAATACACTACTAGTTTTTATAAGGGGCCAGTTTTAGAGGCATTACAAACTGAAACGATATAGTCATTCATAACATGAATAAATATCAGTGAGACGTCTCCAATACTTACGTGCTTGTGATCAAGTTTTTAAAAATTTAGGTTGATTTAAAATTTAATAATTTGAGCTTCAAATTTTGTGAATAAGACATGGGTACTTTCCCAATGCCATAATCGAATTGGCTACTTTGCAACAAGCTACACAGTTCTGAGGTTTAGCAGTAAACACTTTCATTCCTCCAAAATGCATCTCTTTAGGGGATTATTAATGGAAAAGAAGCAAAGTTTAAAAGATATGGCTGACAATAAAAATTCAAGATGCAACTCACTGTCCAAATTTTAATAGCAAACAACATATTCTGATAATTCTGAAGTTACTGAGACAAAACTAAAACAGTAATAGTGTTGATTTTAACAAAGTTATGCAAAGGACCTGATTTTTAAAGTACAAATAATCTTTTTGATTTCCTATGTCCTTCAATTTTTAAATTAAAATCATAATTTCTTTTTATGCTATGAACTGGATCTGAACTCTTGAGTTACATTTTTAAAATAAAAGAATGTAAATATGTAAGGAAAGTCCCTATACGTAGAGAATAAATTCCATATTTACTTTTAAAAGTTCAAAAATGAGAGAAGTTTAGAAATCATATTCTTCAGGTGATAACAGAACTATTTTGGTTGCAATAATGAGGTTAATATTTTACAATCTAATAACACATGATTTGAACATTTTCCTGATACTCATTACATTAACAAAGAGGAGAGTGTAAATTCTTTAATACCGGGCCACTTATCCCAATATTATGACGGCACTGCTATGAGGCATTCTTTCATGTCATTTGGTAAAGTAACAATATCAATATAAAATTAAGTTACTTCTCTATTGCGCCTCAGCTTTGCCCAAATACACAATATAGAGATCCACATGCATAAAAAAAAAAAAAAAATGTACTTGGAATACAGAGCATGTAAGCCATACTGGCTTTTTGGGAAACCTCCCTCCTGTTGCATCAAAGCCACATGCATCACAGTCACAGGAACACTACGACGACTTTAATCCATCTGTTCACCCCTTCAGCGTATTTTTCCCTCTAGCTTCCACACTCTTCTAGTTTTCCTTCTGCCACACTGGCCACTGTTTCCTGATTTCCTTTGGCAGTTCCCACTTTCCTCTCTCACTTCTAACATGGTAGTCTCCAGGGCTCAGTCCTCACGTCTCTCCTCTTTTCCATCTCCACTTCCTCTTTTGGCCCCAAAAGAGGCCAAAAGACCAGGCTACCTGGTCTTTCCACTTTCATGTCCAAATACAGCCAATTTAACATGGCTGTACACTTGCATTTCCTAAAGCCCCATACTTTAATCAGCCCCACAAGTAACTGAGTAAAACTATCCAAATTCCTTTCATTTACACAAAACTATTTCTTTAAAAATCCACCCATTCACAAATATACATGAAATGATAAAACAAAAGGAGGGCCTTTCATCACTTGAGTTGGATAATACGCTGGATGCCGTGTTTGGTGCACACTTTCTAAACAGTGTATTCGGTAACAGGTCTTCTTATGCATGTCTTGGCTTACCTACAGTGGCTTCATTTTCTAATTTAATAAACTTGATAGTGACTTCATTTCCTAACGCTTTAGGTCCTCCAAAATCTGAAAGCTACCTTGACTCATCTCTTACCCTGGACACTCTTTCCTGGAAAAGAGGCCTTGTCCTTTATCCACCCCCAAACTTGCTTGCACCTACATTTGGTAATTGTTACTGCATCTTTTTGGAGGGTTTGAACAAATGTCCCTTTCTGAATGAGTTCTGTCCTAATGATCACCCTTTTTCAAATACTACTGGCCCCTCAACTACTGCGATGCTCCTCCTCTTCATTTTAACTTTTTCCATCTGATTTATCTTACTAATTTATCATCTCTGGCCTGCCATATGTCATTCATTCATTTATGAATTCTCTCTCCCAACTAGAATATATACAGGGAGGGAGTTATGTGCACTGTCCAGAAAACAGCTTATGATGTAGTGACTGCTCAATAAATACTAGATAAGTAAGTGACTAAATGATTAAATAAATAAACAACAAATAACAGTTTTGGGTACAAGAGAAAATGGTATAGACGTCCTTGTGTACAATAATATTGAAACATGGCTGTTTCAATATTCAATTATTTTCTTAATTTCCCTTGTTACCAGACTCCACCCTCTGGAATATGCCTCTGACACACCAGACACCTCCCCAAATAACAGGATCATAGTTTGGAGATCCTGGGGACCTGGGAAGTGAGAAGGACAATGAATGTGTTTTTAGCTCTGCTTTGGTAAAACTAGCCTTGTGGCTTTCTGGGACACTGATTTTTTCCAACTTATTTGTAAATTGGGCACAGCGTATCTTTAACAAGGCACCACCATGTACTTGCCCCCTGGCAGGTTGCCTTATATCTCTATCGTGCTGTCTAGGTTGGTGTAGCCAAAAGAAAAATGAGCAAAGTCAGTAGCTTAGGAGCTAAGAAGTTTAACCACCTGGAAGTATTAAGTACTAATCTGAGAATATAAAAATAACATTTTATAAGGGTACAAGCTGATTATTTTTCTCAGTTATATGCCCTAAGATGTAATATGTGAAACATGGCCTGCCTTTCTGATGAATTTCTCTTGTATACTGGTGGAGGGAACTTATGTATAATGCAAATGAAAGTTCTTCTTAGCTCATTTTTTTCCCCCTTGGAAAAAATGTGTCTGTGAGTAGAAATAAAAAAAAAAAAAAAACAGACATTTGAGATAATGCAGAACTCTGAAGGTCATTATGTAGTATTATCAGTTTACTTTCTTGTCTAGACCTGTGCTGGGAGGAAAATTAGCAACAAAATACCATTTGTGCTCTTGGTTACCAATTTATAAATTCATTCAATGAACAAGTATTTCGGTAAAGAATGTTATAAGTATTGTTCTAGCAGCTGCAAAATAGTGAACAAAAATCTATGTTCTTACAGAACTTAAAATGTTCAATTTATAAACTGATACACTAACTTACACACAGAATTTCAGGCAACTGTAAGATTGTACAATTAATTAGTCTCGATGAATCCTGAGAGAATCGTTTGTGATTATTAAGCACCAGTAAAATCTGTGAGAAAAAAAAATGACCTGGATTCTTTGCTGAAAGAAGAACTTCCTGCATTTTCCTTCTGTGTCTAAGATGGTAATGGGCCACTAAAAGGCGGTTTGTAACAGTACGAGAGAGGTCACTTGATTATGTGCACCTCAGAGAGGTCAGAAACAATGCAGCTATGAATCAGGCATCAAGATGTCCCTTGTGTGCCAGCTGTGTGGCGAGAAGAGGGTGTATGGGCCTGAATATCAGGGTAACAGTATCCTCCATTTGCGTCTGAAATTCTTCTTCATGGCTGCAATGACAATGTTTCCCCCTTTTCTTACCTTTCTTCTATGTCAATTTACTAAGAGAAGACAAGGAGAGTGTGCAGAAATACTACCTGACAGATCCACCAGCAGCTTCCAATCAGTACAGACACGAAGAACATCTCCAGGCTCAGCCAGCTGGGACTTGATCTACTGGCTGTATACTTTGGAAAGGATCATAGTTTTACTCATCTGACCATTGCACTTCCAGAGAGTTGGCCTGTGAAGCCCTTGCAAAGGGTTCCCTTTGTTACATACAACCCTGAAAGGACCTTAGACTTCAGGGCAAATCCTTAATTAGTGTGTGACATGTACACAATGCAGGCCACACCAAAGAGATGCATGTGAAATACCATAAAATGTCCTGTTTCTAATTCTACTGCCCTTCATGGCAGTATTGAGCAATTCCAGCTTCAGAAAGACACCAGGGGCCTCTAGGCCATCAGAGTTGTGGCAGTGCTAAGTGTCCTGTTGAGGAAGAGTCTGAAAATGGAAGGAACTAAAGAAAAAGTATGTCTATGACTCCTCTGGGAAAGGAATATAGCCAGCTGAGTTACAATCTGCTACAGGGCCTGCAGGTGGGTGGTGATTGGAACACGCTGATCTGACCTGTAAAAGGCTGCTGATAGGTCTAGGGACATCAGTACAGCTGTTTGGCCAGAATCCCTGGCTCTGTACAGGTTGTCTGGCTGTGTAGCTATGATAATAAAAATGGCAAAAAGGAACTTAAGAAGCCACACCTTTCCATCCAGGAAAACTACCTACCATACTGAAGATTTGGAGTCCTGGATTTAGTCTGTGTTTCATTAATGTGCTGTTTATCAGAAGGAAAGAAACTGACTTCTTTATTCTTTTATATATGTATTAGCAGATGTTATTCGAGCACCTCCCATGTTCTAGGTATTAGGCTAGATATAGGTAACAGAAACACAAATAAGACATAATCCTTCCACTGAGGGTGTAGTAGGGTGAGATGACAGGGTAGAGGTATAAGAAAGTAAGTAATGAAACAGTTTGATACGTGATATGTGAAAGATAGGTTCAGGCTGATCAAGAGTAGGGAGGAAGGCTATGTGGGTAAAGGGATTACCTTTGCAAATGCTCCAAGAGCACGGTGATGACATGACCCTTTTACATTTCACAGGCCTATTCCATGTTGTGAGCCCAAGTGGCTGACAACAAATGGGAAGGTGAGGGCTAAGTCACAGGGGGCCTTCTGTGTAGCAAAAGAATGTGAACATTCATACTTGGAGATGTGAGGAACCATTTCAAATTTAAGCAAGGGATTAATGTGACCAAATTTCCAGAGAAAAATGATGGGCAAATGTGGAGAAGACAAGTCTGGAAAGCAGTCCCATAGACTAACCAAAAGACTGTCCTAAAAGAGTATTTGATATATGGAAATGTAGTAAAATTTGACTAAAATGTATTCAAGAACAAATGAGCTCAACTCTTGGCATGTTGAGTAATAACGGTGGTTCACAAGCATTAGTATCCAGGAGCAAAGTGATATAGAAAAGGAGGATGATGTGGGAATCAGCAACACACAGATGCTGCTTAGTTTTAATGAAATCTGGAAGCTACCTTTTAAAGAGGATGGATTTTGGGGGGTGTTAAAGTATTTATATCTAGTGGTGAATTGGTTTTTTGCTAGACTACATTAAATATTTCATCTTTAATTTTAAAAATACAAATTAATTACTAAGACACTAATGAGAGACTTATAGTATATATATTTATTTCCAAATTATAGTGTGAATACTGGTAAATCAAGACACAGGCAGCAAAACAAATCACCAGCAGAGCAAAAAGACAACCAATAATATGGGAAAAAATCTTTACCAGCTGTTTGTCAGACAAAGGGCTACTATCTAGAATATATAAAGAGCTTTAAAAAATCAGCTCTTCTCCACATTTAAACACTCAATTCAAAAATGGGCATCTGAAATGAACAGATATTTTTCAGAGGAAGATGTAAAAGCAGCTAAGAAGCATGTGAAGAAATGCTCAACATCACTGGTCATTCAAGAGATGCAGATGAAAACATCAAGATTTCATCACACTCCACAAAGAATGGCTGCTATTGCAAAATCAGCCAGCAGCAAATGCTGGTTGGGCTGCAGAGAAAAAGGAACCCTTCTCTGCTGTTGGTGGGAATGTAGATTGGTACAACTTCTATGGCGATCAGTATGGAGACTCCTCAAAAATTTAGGATTAGAGGTCCCATTTGACCCTGCTATTCCTCTGCTAGGGATATAAATGAAAGAAAACTACAAGATTCATATCACAGTGACAAGTGTGCACCCATGTTTATAGCAGTTCAGTTTATGATAGCTAAATTTTGTAAATAGCCCAAATGCCCATCAACTCTAGACTGGATAAAGATGTGTTTTGTTTTGTTCTGTTTTTTTTAAAAAAATGGAGTATTACTCTGCCATAAAGAATAAGTCTGAGTCATTTATATTCAAGTGGATGTATCTTGAGGACATACTCATAGAGAAATAAATAGGTCACAGATGTGTAAATATATCTTTTCTCTGGTATGAGAAACTGAAGATGTAAATAAATTCTAGAATGTATGCTAGACATTATGAAACAGAAAATATGCAAAAAGAAATGTGATGTAGGGGTTAGTAATGAGGGAAAAGAAAAAAATGTGATGGTAAAAAAAAAAAAAGGAAGGAAAGCTTATGTATGTATATAGGGCCAGGGAGTTGTAGGTTGGGTAGGGGAATGGAAAAAAAAATGAGAATTAAATTGTGTCATATATTGGTGCAAAGTCTCAATGTGGTATGTGATTGTGATGTGTATATATACATATGTAACGCACCAATAAAAATTCAAATTAAAAACATACAGGCAAGAAAAATATACCTTTATAAGTGTTTTCTCTTTACTTTAGCAGAACAATGTATTATAATTTTGCACAGTGATTTTTTTCCTATGTGGAGAACTAAAAAAGATAGTCATCATTCTACGGTCAGTTCCTATTTAATCTGCAAGTTTTCCCATCAAATAGGTGTCATGCAACCTGGTTTGAGTTTTTATGGAATATAGATCAATATAACCTTAAAACTTAAGCCCACACAATTTAGCCAAAATAAACTAACCCAAACGATTGACCTCACTGATAGAAGATATCATATTTTGAAAGATACTAGCACAATATATACGTATCTGGGACCCAAGCTCTTTGATGATGAAATTAGAGAAGAAAAGTGTCTTATCAAGTCCCTAGAAGAAAGGTCTGAGAACAAGGCATTCAAGTCAGGAGAATCTGGTTTTCTTTCTGCAAGGCTTCTACTGGTGCCCTGAACGACCTTCGGCAGGCCCCACCCCCTACTCTCCCAGTTACTCATTTTCTTTCTGCCCATCTCTACATAGAGAATTTTATGTTTTTAAGATGAAAGATACAAAGTGGACCACTTAAGAGGAACCTCTGAGTCATAATCACTCAGCATAAGAGGGAAGATTCACCAGCATACAACCATTCCAGAAACAAAAACTTTACTTAATATCGTTAGTTGCTGGCCAACACATTAACAGAGGTTTACTTGTGTGTTAGCAAACCTTTCAATATAAAAGGGGGGAGGACTGAGGGGACCATCCACCCCTAAAAGCAGTATGTTGCTTAGAACCAATAGCCTAAGAAAATAAGTATGACTCAAAAGTTATTGCTAATTCGGGAATGCTTATAATGTAATTTGTATCTCTAATAATCACAGGGTACTCACATATATTTAAAGTAGTGGTATCTGTGTAAGTAAGACAACACCTCTGTCACAGGCATCCATTTGTTAGCAATGAAAATAAGACTTGTGACACTAAATGTCCACACTGATGTTTGAGTGACTGGACACTGGAAATATCTTCTTAGCTTCAGTAAGTATCTGTTTCCCAATTCTTCCGCTTGTCACATCAATTAAAGGAAAACTTACAGACAAGAAGAATGATAATTTTCAGTATTCTTTGAAATTTTCATGCAGATATGTTCTGCAGAGAGAGGAATGAAGTACTTGAATAATGCACCTCATGTAAAAGTCACATAACATAACGAAAGGAGACCGAACCACAATCCAGGTCAAGTTTTTCAATTGACTACAAAAGAAATAAGAAAACTTATAATAATAAGTTATTATAATATAATAACTATAAATAATAAGCAAGGTGTGTCCTAACTCTGTGCTTTCAGAATAGCATATCCAGAGGTGAACTAACCTGCTCCATGGCAGAAGGAAACACCAACTAGTGTGAACTACAACAACATCTACCATTATTGATCACACACTAGGTGCCACACCTTTATCTGTATCACCTGCATTATCATTAACTTACAACGCAGAACCTCTTTCAGTCTATTTTTGGCAGGGTTGTCAAAGTATAGTTACAGAGCTGGAGATATTTCTGACTAGCCTGACACCAAAACCTTCCTTCTTCATTATATTGTAAATACTGTTTTCTATTAAGCAAGAGGTACACAAAATTGGAGTCATTTTCCTCAGTGAGATGCTAAAATAATTAATTCAATAACAATCTGCTGCTTTGCTTATGTGCCAGAATTAAAGCCTCGATTTTACTTTTTTTTTTTTTTTTCTGTTTTACAACTATGGGTTTTCCTTTTGGGCACTGATGATTTCACTGGCTACCAAACACACTATTCCTAAATGATTCTGTTTATTGCCTCTCCTTGTTTAGCTGCTCCAATATCCATTTTGTACAAAATACTAAAGCCACTCACGTACATTCTATTTCCCATTTCCTTGTACTCTGATAAGCAGTTCCCAGTCACCCTTTTAGCTGGCATCTAAGTAGCACCAGACACACACAAGACAGTCCGTACTGCGGGCCGGGGATTTAGTTTAGTGGCACTGCCTCAAAAGTGCAAGATCCTGAGTTTGATCCCCAGTACTCTGGGGGGAGGGGTGTCTGTATTATTATCTTTATTCTTTATGACAAAGTAGTTAAAATGGTTAGGTCTTAACTCCATAAATGAGGAAAGTATTCATACATCTAAATGGCTGAGCCAGAATTAAAAGAGAAGTCTGTTAGACATGACAGCCCTGATTTTAACTTCTAATTTTACGTACTACACTTACTATACCTACCCAGAGCACAAACACTTTTTTTCTAATTATTAGAGACTAATGGTTAAAGGAAAGAAGCTAGGTAGAAAGATACAAGAAGTTATCAAAAATTAACACTCTATTTGCTCAACTTCAGTTTTCCTCACTTGGTGTGAGTCATTTAAAAAACCCACAGACGAAGGAGGACGCAATGATGGACTAAGATTAGAGTAGTCTCTTTTCCCAGAACAATGATTTTTAATATTTAAGGAAAAGAAAATTCCAACTTAAATCATTCCAAGGGCACATTAAAGAGCCTCTCTCGAACCATCCTGCAACTCTGGACAGAGGAAATTACTGAAGGAATGAGATTATTTAGGCATGCTGTTTAGACTTATGACCTCCCCTTCTTTTTTGGTACAGTTCTGTACATCTTGTTTATAGAGCCTCAGTGTCTTTTCTTTATACCTTATTTGTATAGTACTGTAATTTTTGCTGATTGTACCATAAGTACTATAGTTTTATGTTATTATACATAGTAGTATTGCATGTTAAGAGTTACGTAAGTAAAAAGTAAAGTCATCAAGTTGGAGTTTCCTTTGACCATTTCTTTGTTCTGCATATTGTGATCTATATACTATATACCATTACTCAGTGACCAATTCAGTTAATAATCTGGTAGCCATAAAAAAACCCTCTATCTTAAATAAGGAATGCCTATATTGTAGTCCCAGGCAGTTACCCTTGGGTTTTAAGTTTAACTTTCAATCCAGAGCAACCAACATTTGACAGAACTTAAGCAAAAAGGCACCGAGAACGATCAGTCATTGAATTAAAGTATAAATAAGAGTAAATTCTAGAGTCTGAGTATTCAAGGGCAGCAATCAGGACTCTGATAACACAATGTATGGTCTATGAACAGTAGAAAACATATTTCAGTACAGTCCTAATGAAAATTATCACTTTTTACTGAGGATTCCTCATTTGAAGTTTGAAAGCAATTAATTTAATTATTTAAAAGGGAAGGAATGGGAAAAGTATAAAGTTATGATGTGTTAAGTGCACGTGACAACTCCCCGCAGTGAATGTGATTACTAAGCAGAGTGGACTGGGTGCCTGAGTTAGCTCAACTTGTTCATGAGCGCTGGCTGCACCTCAAGTCAGTCAGGCTCCTCTGCACAGCCTTCGGAGTCTCTCTCCTGTGTAAATTTTAGGCCACACTTTCTTCCCGGCAAATCTGAGTCCTTAGAGAGGGACACTGGCTTGCAATTTCTTAACCACATAGGAAAGGATCCTATAATGTTCCTTCCAGAACTCTTTACGGGTTAAATCTGTATTTGGCAACATCTAGAAACATAAGCAGTTGGCATTGGGGCCGTAACTCAAGACTGTGATCGTAGGTTAAAACTAAAATTTCAGTGGTAACCCAAGTTGTTAGTATATCAGGCCAGTTGTTACTCGAGGGTCCACTGTACTGTAAACATATAATAATATAAAGTATTAAAAAAAATAAGAGCTTGAGGAAATGACAGAGCATTTTGAAGACAAGAAAGGAATCTGAATTTTTCTAATAGGAAAAAAGATGTGTATGAGTAGGATGAGATTTCAGAAGGAAACTAGAGATTTGGGGAGCCATGAGGCAGTGGTAGAGAGGTACCTGGGGCACTTTGGTGGCACAAGAAATCAAACCAAAGTTAGCTAGCTCTGGACGGGACATACCTAGGATGTTCACTGTCTGATTTCCTCAGGTTTTAACTCACTTATTTTTTATTTTCTTAAAATCAAACAGCTGTGGTAATAGCATTTTAGTAAATAGGGGATTAACTGTTCTGCACACAGAACTAAAGGCTATGTTTGAGGGAAGACAGAGGTATGGGAAGGAGGCAGGTTCAAAAACACAGTCTTCTGTAGAGATTAGCTCATTTTTTAGTGATGCTGGGGAGGAGGACTTACTATCATGAAGTAAGGATCTAGTTAATTCTAATTAGTCTCTCCAGATATAAAACGCAACTGGTCAATTTCACTGTTTCATTTAACACACAAATTATCAGTCATGGGATCAGTTGGTTCTTATTGTATATGATAAGGCTAGTATATGATATCACATAAATTATAAATATTCAACAATAGAATGGTTAAGATATTTCTGTAATCATCTGGTAATTCAGTGTTGTTTATGAAATCTGTAGATTGTTAATGGAGAAACTTGTATACCTTTTTAAAGTTATCAGTTGTGCCCTGTACATATTCTAAAAATGTCATTAATTGACTTAATCATTTTTTTTATTTTAAGGGAATACAAAGGTCTCAATGCTAGATCACAGTGTAAATTAACGCCGCAGATTTACAAACAACTTCAGAATTTTTCAGTCTGGGGACTCTCGTCTCCCTAGCAGGTGAGAGAAAACTGCTTAAATTACACAATCTCAGCAACTTTACTTCCGTTCTTTAAAGAATGCCCGGGGAGGGGTACTCAGGTTCACTCTTGCTTCAACTGCTTCATTTTGACAATTTGCATTTTATTTTGGACCAGGGCAACTGTAATTGTAAATTGGTCTACTTTCTTTAATCTGAGACTAGCAGCAAATCATTTTTAATAGCCCTTAATTCCCCATTTAATAAGACAGCCACATTCAGCAGTGACTCAACTATGTACTGCCAAAGGCTAGGGAGGATGAATCACAGGAATAGATGGAAGAAACCCATTAGGTAATCCCAGGCAGCTCTTTGGCAGACTCGGGATGATTCCTAACAATAAAATTTCTAGGACCCAGTGCAACATACAAAAATTTCAATTTACCTCCAAGGATGGAACTGCTAACACTTCCAACATAGGCAGCCCTTTAATTTCTAAAGCTCAGGCTTCCACAGTTATCTCCTTACCTTTACTGCACCCCATCTTTCAGGACAGCTCAGTGTCTACTCTGGCTACAAACTACAAATTTCTCCTGGCTGTTTGTAACTATTCACATATTTAGAGAATGACCACCCTGGATATCAAGGGAAAACTGAATTATATATAAAAGAACTTCTTATACTGCTTAACCCTTGCCATAAGTTAGAAAAGGACTCGCATTGTGAATTACATTCTCAAAGGCTGCTGTCTTTCATATGCTTCCCAGTTCTGTTTGGTCTAATTCTCTTCTTGCTGCTTTCCTTTGAACTCTCTCCAGCTGTCCCACATCTGGAATTGAGTTGCTCATAACAGAATAAACCATTTTTAGTGTGCTCTTACTTGATGCATATAAACTCTGGGGCTTATTTTCCCTCCACCTCGTTTACCTTGCTTGGTTTTCCCTTCTCATTCCATAACTTGTCTGATTCAATTCAGTTCAATTTCAATTTAATTCACTGTGCTCAAGAATAACGGCAATTATAAAAAAAAAAAATCTCAATTGAGGCCTGAAACCTTTATATAGCTGATATAGTGATATCTTTTAGGACTTCCAATTCCCACTTTTCTACAATAATATCATCACCATCAACAACAACTTCTATATCTTTCTTCTTTTCCCTCCCTCATCCCCCAACCCTGCCCAACAGGGTAATGAACTCAGGACCTTGTGCTTGCACGGCAGGCGCAGCATCACTGAGCTAAATCCCCCTCCCATTCCTTCTTACTGGAGACTGAACACAGGGCCTTTGTACTGAACTACATCTTCCAGCTCTTTTATTATTTTCTTTCATTGATTGGTTATTCTGAGACAAGATCTCTCTTAGTTGCTAAATTGTTCTGGCTAATCTGGAATCTGGAATCCTCCTACCTTGGCTTCCCAGAATGCTGAGATTACAAGTGCGTGCCACCAGCACAGCTTCCACTTCTTCTAAGGTTAATTTCTGTTTTTGTCTCTGAAGGTTAATCTGCTACCTTCTTTGTAATTATTCCTCACTGGTACCGTTGGCCTTCTCCTGTTTCCAGACAAATGTACTATTTTATCTGCTTCTTGGCTATGAATCTAAGATTGTATTATTCTGCTTTCAAAGTAGGAAGAAAACTCTTGCTTATACTTTAAGCTTAACTTCTCTAACACTTATCCCTTTAGTATCAAAATGACTCTTGCAGTCTCTGTAAAATTCAGAAATCGAAAAAAACCTGAACTGATAGCCAGGCCACTTTCTTTTGCTCTTTAATTATGGAGACATATTATTCTAATTTCCTTCATATTTACAAAATCTAACATCATTTATATCAGAACCTACTTAGGAAGTCTTTCTTTGACATATAGGACTTTCCACTTATCTATATACAAAAACTTCTAAGTTACTGGCAAGATAGAACATATGTCATAGAGCTAGATTTTGCAGAGGGTGGTATACAAACACAGCATTCATGATGGAAAGCGTGCTCCCACGCTGCGTCCATCAGCCCTCTGCACCACTATGCTGCTATCTGAACAGCAGGTCTTCACCACTTCCTCGTGCCACATACACTCTCTGCGCCATGAGGAGCCTAGGCTCACACAATTTTTCTCCCTCATTCTTTTATTGCAGTAAAATACATATAACATAAATTTACTATTTTAACCACTTTTAACTCCATACTTTAGTGACACAGAATACATTAATAATGTAGTGCAACCTGCAGCACCACTCATTCTAACCCATTAAACAATTATTTATTTCCTTTTCTCTCATCTTCTAGCAACCACCATTCTGCTATTTGCCTCTATAATTTTGTCTTTTATTAGTATCTTATAGAAGTGGAATCATGTAGTATTTTTCTTTCCATCAGCAGTTTATTTTACTCAACATAATATCCCGAAGGTTCATCCATGTGAAAATTTTATTTTGACGTAGAACTCTGAGGAGGGGGAAGGACTACTTGGGCCCAGGAAATGGGGGCCAGACTGGGCAACACAGTAAGATCTTGCCTCTGTAAAATATTTTATTAATTTATTTAATTTTTAATTCTTTGAGACAGGGTCTCACTTTATAGTTCAGGCTGGCCCTAAACTCACTATGTAGCCCAACCTTATATTCACAGCAATCCTCTATCCTCTGTCTCCCGAATGCTGGGACTACAGGCATAAGCCACCATGCTCGGCATTTCTATGAAATATTTTAAAAACTAAAATATTAAAAAGGATTTCTTTCCTTTTCAAGGCTTAATAATGCTCTAGTCACTTCATTTGTTGATATATTTTGGATTACTTCCGTTTTAGCTTTTTAAAATAATGCCACCATGAACATGTGTATATAACAGATCATTCTGTTTACTGTATTTACAAATATACATAAAACTAGAGTAATTGATAAAACTGACCACCATATATTCAACAAGATCAATCATTAACATTCTTAAGACCACAGGTCTTTGGACTGCAATTCTCTTCTTCAAAGATGCAAGGACATTCTTCAATCCCTTATCTAGTAGGAATTTTCCAGTGTGCCTTGGGAATGGCCCCCAGTGTGACTAGTCTTTGGATCTCATCACCACTAATCTCTTACAATTGCAAAACTAAGAGAACACATGTGTTCATTTCAGTTTTGCTCATGTTTTCTTTTTCTCCTTCTATCACTTACAATTCTGCCAGAAATTCTAATAAAAAAAAAATAGAATACCTACCTTCTTTCAACTTAATTCTAAAATATATACTTTAATTTGAGTGGTTTTGCCCAACTATGTACTATAACTCTTACAAATTGGTCATGTATTCAACTTTCAAAAAGCTCAAGGCAAAATTCTGGAACAAACAAACAAACAAGATACTGCTAGGGAGAAAATGAAAGCCAGAAAAAATAAACCAAAAAGGTAACTCATAGTTACTGGGGGAGATCACTTGTTTTTCTATTTTGACAATTCTCTGATATTTTATCTTTCATCAGCACTTCTAGAAAACCTAAAAGCTGATGTCAGAGATCCTCAAACTGAAGGTGCAGTGTTAAAGTATGGACTGCTAGGCTCTACTCACTAGAGATTTCAGTCCACAGGGCTGTAGCCGAGCCTAGGAATCAATATTTTATCAGGCATTTGAGAGAGTTCTGATGCAAAAGTCTGTCACTATTCTTTTAGAAACATAAAAAATTTGGTGAAGAACAGAGACCTTATAAGAATTTTGAAGACGGACCAGCTGTTTCCACCTGGGGTGATAAAGGGGCAGTTTCAGAGACAGAATTTGAATTTCATAATTTTTACTTAATTATGCCTCACTGTAATGCAAATATCAGGCCACATACTGTGTACTAACTCCTGTTTTAGGTGTTGGGACAACAGGGATGATAAGCCCGACAACTTTTCCCTAATGAAGTCGAGACTCCATAAGTAGGATTTTAGGAACAAGCCAAGGAACCATTACAAACCAAGAGGATGTCTATTTAAGGGATGTTCAATTCAATGTTGGCCACCGTGAAGAACAAAAGGGAAATAAATATAAAGTGCCTTGTCCAAAAAACTACATTACATCAGTAATCACATGCTAATTTGCTTGGAAAAGATTTGTACTAATGCTGAAACCCATGCAAACATAGGGAGGACAGACTGAGATATGAGAGCCGATGGTGAGGAACACACTTTATGACTTTAATCTTGATGGTGGACTGCAGACTAAGAAGCAAATGCATATGAATTTGGTGTTCACGTTAGTATGATTTTGAAGGGCTCTAGAAAGGGGCACACCTTGGAACTGTACGTTAAAAGAGAAACTGAAAGGAGACCGAGGTGTATGCTCATTTTTAGACTGTCACTCAGGCTGTGGTCTTTGGATTAGAATTATTTAGTAATGCTACCATGTTACACGCAGAGTCAAAGGTTCTATCCAATCTGAGTCAAAATCTGTTTTACTAGGATCATCCAGTGATTCACATGCACCTCAAACATGACATATACTGTGTTTGTGTTACAGAAGTTCAAACTAAAATGGATACAGGATTTACAAGGACAGTTGGGAGGCCTGAAATACTGATGTGAGTTAAGAACATAGCCCATTTATATGTGAAGAAAAAAAAAAAAACACTATGAAAACACTGGCCACAGGTTGGGGATCTCATAGCGAGGGGAAAGTTCACCATAACAAGAAGAAAGTGAAAAAAAAAAAAAAAAAAAGAATCAGATTGGACAAAACAGACATCAGAAGGGTAGGTATGAGTCAGTGGTACAAAAAAGGTCAGTGAAAGAACTGGACTGCCCAAGGTCTCAGAGACAAATCCTAAAACAGGAAACTCAGAGTGGGTGTGGGACACAGCTTTGTAACAAGTTAGCAGTTATCCCCCAGGCAGTGGAAGCCCTCCACAGCCTCTAGCCAGGGATATGACATAATGTCAAGATATAGTCCACAATACAAATAGGTCCTTTTCTCCCCCTAGAAAGTTGGTTAATAAGTGTGTTAGAAATTATGGCTAAATTCATAAATGCAGAAAAGGAAACCTGACTGCTTCCAGAATTGTGTAGCTGGGCTGACAAATTTTGAATTAAACCCAGCTAGAGTGAGCTCCTTTTATCTCATATCCATCTAGATCTCGCCTCTTCCTATATCCCATCTGAGGAAAGGCACCAGTGGTTCGTGCACACGTGCCCCCACTCCATCACCCCTCTGGAGCCAATGCCTTGAAATTTGCAGATGTGCTCTTAGCTCCAGACTTCTTTCTCATCTTTTGAGAACAAATTCATATGCTCTAGATAATTTTGAACAGCTTATGTTTAAAAAGAGTAAAAAGAGAAATTATGTATTTGGTAGGTAAGGAATATCAAGAGCAAAAAGGAGGTATGTAGAAGGCAAAAATCAAGTTTTCCCCTCTATGTAGAATAGAGTTTTGGGATTTTTCAGAAATTAACTTCTTAGAGCCTACTTGAATTCAAATATAAAACTGGAGACATAACAGCCTTCACTTAGGTTTTTAGAAGAATTAAATAAATTGAGTTAACAGTTGCTCAATAAATGTTAGCTTATAATTGGTTAGGACTGTACATCACAAGGAAGAGAGAAAAAAAAAATGAGATGACTAATACTTATTTAGAGAAAACTTACACTCAGCATTGAACCAAAATCTTTAATTGGGCATATTTTATGTGCTTAAAATGAACAGTATACTCATCAAAGGACAGTTTTACAGCATAATGTCTGTGGTATTTAATGACAGACTGTAGAGGAATATGAAGTAAAAGTCAGCCAACAAAGATAAGCATTTAAGGATAAAGAGAATGAGAATGAACCACAATGCAAGTCTGAAGATGCTGCCTGATAGATCCAATTCACTAGAATTCCAGAAATACTATCAAGCATAATGTGGTATCTCAACTTTTGGGGAAAGTGGTGAGTATCGGGAAAACTTCAATCAGCTGAGAGAAATATGTAATATTTGAGTGTGTTCAAAGTTACTCAAAGGCATTATGAACTCACTACAAGTGACCTTGACATGTTACTTGTCTGAATTTTGGTTTGCTTATGTTCGAGGCTGATGCACTAGATAACCCTGAAATGGCCTTTATGATCTCACAGGAGGTGAGGAAGAAAGTGGCTAAGAGAAAGGCCCAAATGAAGCAGTTACGTCAAATCTGGAATGGAAATCTGGTTCTATTACTGAAAAGACAAAGCACTTAAAATTGCAGGTCTCATTTTTCTTCCTGATAAAACACAGACAATAAAATATAGATTGTCAGGCTAATAAAGAACACAAGATAATGTTTCAAAATTATCCAGCATGCAATGGACAATCAATGGAACACTAGTATGTGATTCTATGATTCTGTTAAGTCCAGCTATTGTCAAATGTATGGTACAGTGATACCACAACTAATAAAAAGGCAATGATCTAGATTTAAAAACAATTTTTTTCCCTGCAGATTTGCTGATTAAAACCCGGGTGTTTACACTGAACCACACCCCAGTTCCTCAAACCCTTAGAGAGGCAGGCATGCATGTATCCTGTTCTGTTTGTAAAGGCTGATGATAAATAACATCAAGTTTAAAAAGCCGTGTAAGGATTGATTCTCTGCTTTTGAGAAACATACAAGAACCTGTTTCTGTAGAAGACAAGTATATGGTGCGAAGGAATCAAAGGATTATTTTGAGAGGGCAAAATGAAGGAGACTTCTTCCACAGAATGGTGTGAATTAATTAATGTTTACAAAGAACTTTGCTGTGCTTGTACAAAGGTACTTCGGATGTAAACATTTTATGGGTACTTTGTTCTATAAGACTAGATTAAGAACAGGATAGTAATTAGCATATTGAAAAGCATGACAAGATTTAAAGAAAGCAGATACATATGTATCCAGCTAAAAGAGTATATGTGAAACTCACTGTAGTTATTAAGTAAAATAATGCTTCTATGGGAAGTTTTCTGTGTATAGTTTTTTGGCTCAGGGAGAGCCATGTTCCTCAGCATAAATAAGTTTTTAGAAATACCAAATCAATTTAAAGTGCTAACAGTCTTACCAGGATGAAAATGCTTAAACAATTAGCCTCATTCTCAACTGGATCAAACACAAGAGCACAGCCAAGACAGTTTAGCTCCTCAGCTTGGTGTGTTCAAAGGGAATCTTGATTTGAGCAGTGTGATCCCCAGATGCAGTGCAACCCTCCACACACAGCTCCACGGGAAAGCATTATCTAGTAACAGATGCACCTTGTTTGAAACCAAAGTTTTGTTTCAGAAAAAAACTGGGTACAAATAAATTTTTAAAAATTGAATCATATTTCAAACACCCTGGGGAGGCTCATATCATAGCAAACCCTGTCATGAATGTTTGTACAAGTGAGGAATTATTTTATGAATTGAAAAATCACCTCTAATTTATTTGCTGCATGGATTTCTTTTTTGGAAGTTTTTGTTCTATAATTTTATGCTTGCTTTTCATGGCTAATTCTGAATAACTTCTAAGGAAACAAATTCCTTTTTTCCCCAAATATTTGTTTAATCTTAATTTTGAAATGTTTTCCTTTTTCCACCTTGAATGTATGTTTTAATATATTCTGGGACTAGTTCTTATTCAGTAGCCTTAACTCATGGATCTGTTTTTAAAATCCAAGCCAAAGGGATAAGTGATTTGAATTTACTGGAAATCACTTTACAGTTAAGTCTTAGGAATTCATCTGTTCTACTTGGTAGAGAATACTGATATATTAGATTTAAGCATAAAGGGACTTGGGCATTGCTGTGCTTGTTTTGAAGGATAGATATAAATATCCTGGCTTTGTAGCTCCCTCCAATCAGGCAGAGGTAAACAGAGGAAGACTCAGGAATGCGTGCTTCAATGGAGGAAAGCTGCTACCAACATGTGCTTCATCTCCAGGAGACTGAGTAACATTTTATGCAGGGAAGAGTTTCCCAAACTTTGACTCATGAATCCCTTACTCTCAGTAATTTTCTTCATGGTGCTTCTTTGAACCAAAAAAAAAAAAAAAGTAATAGCTCTTTTATTAAATAGTTAGGTTCACTAACTATTAAATAGCAGTCATAACAACTTCGTGCCAGTTTGAAAAACAATACTCATAAATTCAAAAGAAAAAAAAAAGTATACTTTTGTTAACTATTGACTAAAGGATGTATACATCTACTGGACACAGCTTCTCAATCTTGGACTGGCCTGGATACTACCATTTTTATTTCTTGTTAACATTAAGTAATGTAGCATTTGGTTTTTATCATACTAACCTCCCAAACTCAACTTTTAAAAAAATATGACATCATCAATAGGAACGTAGCACCATCTAATGTTGAAACTGTGAACTACCTCAAGCAAGCAATTCACTAGGTAGCTTGGCAACAAAATATTGGGGTGTTTGCCTATAAAATTTAAAGTATCTTATATGAGGTGACTGTGGTACCATGGGGTGCCTTGGCATACAGTTTGGGAACTGCAAGTTTTCAGTGTTAGTTTATCTTAAATGTTAGCAAATCTCCATCTTCTTCAATGACTACAACATGCTATAAGAGCTCAGTACCTTTCTGGACCACACAGGCACAGACAAGCCCCTGCATATGCACACGTGCACACATGTACACACACCATACCACACCACACTGCACCACATATCCCTAACTGAAATCTATACCTGGTGCTATTCACCTTTGATCTTATTCCCAGATCAAAGCACTGCCATCCCAGGTAGGTCACCATTTCAAAGACATTTTTATGACAATAACTCCCTGAATGTACTTAAAAGCATTATTTTGATAAATTGGTGTGTGTTTTGTTTGTTTTTTAGTTTATACGGGGCATTTCTCCTCATGAAACCAACTTCTGGGGTTACAATATAAGCTAATGTCTAGGGCCAGTAATGTCACTCAATCTAGCATTATAGGTGACTATCTTGAATATGAAAGATACTACCTACTTATTTTTACTTAATTATAATGGTTGAAAGGTACTGGTACACTCCATGAAAAGTTTAAAAATATAGCAAATGCTTTGTGAAAGGATATTAAAAGCTTTAATGAAGGATGGTGCTAAGCAGAAATCTTCCATTTCAGTAGCTGGACATATGTCTCTTGCAAGGACAGGTGAAGGTTGTTAATGATAGAATGATCCAAATCCCGGTCTAAAATATGGACTCCCTTCCTTCACACATAGCCTATGTACTTCCATTGGCCGCTGAAGAGAAACCACTGATTGAGTCATATAATGCTAGCTTTACTATCATTTCACAATTTTTTTCCTACCTCTGGAAATCAAACTCCAGACTTCAACTATTACCCTGCCTATTTCAACTTTCTGCATGTTCACTTCCCATTGCTTTTGCCCTGCGGTTCTTTCCTCCGAGTTTTATCTGTCTGTGCTCTTACTTTCCTCTTTGCTACTTTGCAAAAGCCTCCCACACAATTTTAGGTAATAGCAATGCAACAGAATGCCCCTGGGTGGAATAATCAGCCTCGTGATTAGAGTCAGGTCCTGGCTGACTCTGGGATTAATGATGGATGTCTCCTCCAGACCGAGGCAGTCTGCAGTCCCACAAGGGAGAATTAGAGGAGAAAACTGCACTCCGTACTGTTGAGGATGGCATTTTTTAATCAGCAAGGCACAGAACCATATTACCAACACGCATTAAATTCAATTCAATGCTAATGGCAGTATATCCACTGTCAAGATATTTGTGGTTCACTGCAGCAAGGAAGTTCATGGATCTTACCCTGATCTCAGGGTGGTAAATTAAATGAGCTGAAAAAGACTGAAGTAACTACAGTGTTATAGATAGCAGGATGGAACAAATAAAAACGTGAGTGATAATGGTGGCCTCGCTTTTCTTTGATAAATATGTAGTTTGTTACCTTTTAACCATCCTGGCATATAATATTCCACCTCAACAATATTTTAGCTCATATAATTACATGTAAGAAAAAATACCAAAAACCTAGAAGCCTTTTCCAGTGTCAACTCCTTTAGAAACGTTAGCTTCTGATTAATGCAATGATGCAATGTAACAATACCAAATTCTTTCATAATATTTAGGAATAAGTGATTACTTGTGGAAACGGTAATGTTTCCTAACAAACCAAGTATTTCAGGGAAAGACCACCCAAATGTATTATTATATAAAGATGTCAGTTATATAATTACATGAGAAAACAACACATTTTACTTTCTTATTTTTTAACAACAATTATCTTCTCTGGGGAAGATGGGCTGAATTAGCCACTTAGCAAAGTACCTCCTAGGGGCTCCAATTATCTCGGACACATTTAAACTAGAACCTTGAAAATGTACATTCAACATGAAGAAAATTAAAATGTCTTTTCTTCTTCCCAGCCGCTATTCCTGCTGTCTGAAGTGATTCTGCTGAGACCACCAACAGTGAAGGTGCTTTTGAAAACTCCTACTCAAATTTAAACGCAGACCATACACCAGTTCCTTCGCTGTAAATTTCTTCTAGAATTATTTATTTGAAAGTTCTTCTGCTAACAATATTAAACAATATTAGAGACATTTAAATGAAAACACACATTGCACATATACACAATCAAACACCTCTCTCTCTTAAAGGGCACTGAGAAAAAATGAAACAAAGCCTATGTATATGGGGGTGGGGAGTCATACGGTAGGTAGGGGAATGGGAAAAAATGAGAATTAGGTCGTGTACTAGTACAAATACTCAATGCTGAATGACCATGATGTGTATATATATAGCGTTCCAATAAAGATTTGAATTTAAAAAAACAGACAAATATCTTAAAATATGAGTTGTATTTAGCTTAAATGGCATTTACAAACATGTATGTGCATTAGTGGCCTACAGTGACAGGCTTATGTGACTAAAAATGATTTCTATGCAATATATTTATATATATATAAAAAATACTTGCTAAAAATATGATGTTATCACTCACTTAAAAATATTTAAACACACATATTTACCAAATGTCCAATGGCAAAGAAGATTTATGCAAGTTGTGTCCAAACTAATGAAAGAACTATAGATTGCTTATCTTTAAGAATAATTTATAGTTTATTAATAAACTAAAGATAGCAAATGAATAACATCTCATGGGCAGGAATAGTACTTTTTCTGCTTTTAAACCACTGACCCTAAGAATCTATAACTAAAAGGAGAAAGAAAAGCAAAAAATGGAGAAGACTGCTAAGGCTTTGTTATGTGGCTTTACAGGGTATGTATGTATTAAGGTGGGAGAAGGTTACAGTGTTCCTCAATCAATCAATCAATCAATCAGTCAATCAATCAATTCCTGTTCCTTATAACTTTACTCCCCAATAGGCTCCTTTCTCATCCTCAGAGCAGGATCTGCAGGTAGATACAGTTTTCCAACAAGAGTACTCCCAGTGGACTAGGCACAGAACATCATTCATTCTTGCATATTCTCTCCCCCACCCGACTCTCCATGTATTACTAGAGATAAACCCAGGGCCTCTGCATCAAGCTATATCCCCAACACCAGCATTGTCCCCCTTGTTTCTTTTGCACAGGATGTTTCTAAGTCAGTAACTTGCCCAGGTTGGGCTCCTCAGCCTTCCAGAGTGCTGGTATTGCAGGCAGCACCACACCTGCCTCTTACAATTTCATAGCTCTCTTATATGTTCACTTCACTTCAGCCCTGCCTCCTAGCTGGGATTGATGACAAGGCAAGCAGGACTGGAGAGTAGTATCTCTTGGGCCTGATCTGTCATCTGGAGGAGGTTCGAGTGGAACAAACCTAAGAACTGTCACAGAGCTGACACATGTGTCTTTGGACCCAACATCATGATACCCTGTCAGCTGGCAACAGGCTCCAAGACCTGAGAATTTTCTATAAAAGAACAAATGCTCAGCATATTACCTAATCACAGCATCATAGCACATGAGAATGCCAAGGACTCTTACAGACCCTCTAATCCCTACATCAGAGCGGTTTCAGAGTAGCTCTTCAGATTCTTCCGCAGTCATCAGAGACAGGAGGAAGAGATCTGACTAAAAAGGAAGTTCAGGAAGGACTTATGGTCTTCACCTCAAATTTGACCATCGCAATTTCACTTTAATCTGTTTTTCTAATTATGCTACAGACAATTTTATATAAAAAATAACAGAAATACCTTACCTTAAATATTAACCTCGATCACTTGGAAAAGAAGACATATAATCTATGTTTGATAACTATGTAGTTTGATAAATATGTAGTTTGTTATCCTTTAATCCTAGGAGCTACTTTGCTAAGTGGCTAATTCAGCCCATCTTCCCCAGAGAAAATAACTGTTGTTAAACAACTGACATGGGGGACAAGGGAGAATAAGCTCCAGTGCACGTGATGAAAGCAAACACATGGTAGAGCTCATGAGGCACTGAGAATAACAGCATAATTTTTTAACATAAAATTATCTGTAGCATAATTAGAAAAACTTCTAATGTTTTATTTGATGTTTAATGTTTAATGTGAAGCAGAGTAAGAAGAACACTTTGATCTAGAGTCAGAGACATCAGCATTAGCACGTGGGCAAGAAGGGTGACGAGAGATGGAAGAAACCTGAGGCAGAAAGAACTGAGAATGGAAAGGGGGCTGCAGAATCCAAACCTGGAAAACATATACACTCAGAGTATAAAATAGAAGAAAAACTAAAGTGAAGAAGACATCAACATGCGTAAGAAAAGGGGAGTGTGTAGTGCCAAAAGAAGCTCAGAAAGAAGAAAGCTTCAAAAGACATATTAAAAAATAAACAAAAAGCTGGTGCAGCGGAGCACAGCTAGAAGCTGAGGTATCTGAATTTGGAGGCTGAGGGACTGAAATTTTGAAGCCAGCCTGGATTAAATAGCAAGTTCAAGGCCAGCCTACAACATACTGAGACCCTGTCTCAAAACAAAATAAAATTTGAGCACTGAGAAAGGCTGAGGACGAAAAAATTTGGGTCTGAAGTCAGCCCGTGAAATTTAGTGAGATCCTGGCTCATAATTAAAAATAAAAATAAAAGAGTACATATGTAACCACTATGTACTACAAACATGTACCAATAAAAAGCAAAAACTGGAAAAAATTTTAAAATTTTAAAATAAATTTTAAAAATTTAAAATGGGATATAGTGTAATGCTCTCTGGGTTCAACCCCCGGTACTACTAGACAGATAACAGATGATGGCTGGAGGGAGGGAGGGATGCAAAGAATGGTAGCATACAACAGAGAGATGTAATAGGATCTGGCAATTTGTTAGTAGATATCTCTAAGACAGCAATTTCATTCATATCTATATTGACACCCTGATGACCTTCCTTGGAGAAAACTGGCAATAAGAAGGGACTATACAAGGGAAAGTAGCTCCCTTGTATAGTTACACAAAGCAATGGGGAACTGTACAGGGGAAATGGGAATGTAGCTTAGTGGTGCTGCTCCTGCCTGGGAAGCACAAGGTCTGAGTTGAAAGAAAGAAACAAAGAAACAAAGAAACAAAAAAAAGAAAGAAAGATGGAAAGGTGGAGCTACACAGTAGGCCAAAATATTAAAGAGTTATAGACTACTTCTCTCCCTCTCTCTCTCCCTGTGTGTGTGTTTGGAGGAATCTTGAGCAGGATCTCAGGCTAAGAAATGGAAATAAACCAGCTATTGAGTGTTATGCATTCTCTTCACCGTCTATTCTCAATAAGATTTAGTCTTCGAATTTAAATGAACTCAACATTAGGTGTCTTTAATCTCTTGGTAAACATTTTTTGGTTAGTATTAATAAGTGGTCATACTGCTGCTGGCAGTGGCAGTAATCAAGACAAGAGGAATGAATACTGAGTTTGCCTGCAGCAATGTCTGGGGTATATCTGGAAAGGCTAGTGAGGTTGTGACTCCAAGAGGCAACTCCCTTCACCCCTAAAGAGCTGAAACAAGTGAAAAAGTAAAGGACAGAGTGACTGCTAGTGTAAAAGACATGCCATAAGTGCTTTGGAAACACATGCAGATGGTCCAAGTGCAGATGCAGGTGATAGGTGAGCTGCCTCTCACATGAGCAAACTCAGCCAGAGCAATGCCTACATTTATTTCAAGGAAGTAATGTTCTCCGAAGTAACGCCAGGAGGCCAGCTAGAAGTGGCAGTCAGTAAGCAAAACAGAATACCATTTCCAGAATGGATAAGACACACTTAACTGTGTGAGTTATTTATTGTGTAAACAGTTCATATAAATAAACACACAAAGTATATTCTAACACATTTTATATGCAATAATTCATTATACATATAATAATTTATTGATTCTTCCTAGCTCTAACAGACAAATTCAGTGATTATTATTCTTTCACAAAGGAAATGAAAGCATCTCACAGGGTTAAACAACACTCAAAAGGTCACTGGTGTAGTCTGGATCTGGAATAATCAATCCACAAGGTCTCTGTGTTAAAGGTTTGTCCCCAGCTAACACTTCTGGGAGACGGTGGAGGAGCCCAGTGGGTAGGTCTCAGTCACCAGGGTTTGCCCCAAAGTGGGAGTGAGACCTCAGGCACTTCTCTGTCTCTCCCACTTCCTGGCCATGTGGAAGTACTTCGCCTCCACCACACATTGCTGCTGCTGAGTGCCGACATGCTACAAGCCATGAGGCCAAGTGCTACCTGTAAACCTGTGAACTAACATGAATCTTTCCTCCTTATAAACTGAGTATCTCAGGTATTTGAAAGAGTGACAGAAAGTAGACTGACACAGTCACCCTGCTAATAAGTAGAACAAAAAAACCCCGAAAGCCAGTTTTGCTATACTCATGAATCCACACTACACTCCAGGCAGATGTGCCAGGCCTGGGACACCACCACAGCCTCAACACCATTCGAGAGACAGCAAGTCGGGGTGGACTCTGAGTTTTTTCCTTGCCTTAGTGTCCCTCTAAAGCAAAAAGAATGATAACATATTTTCCATTAAAAAAATTAATCAATCTGCTAAAATAATGGCTGCCAATATTTCAACTTACCAAGATCCAGGAAGACAAGTCTTGCAGCTTAAACTTAACAAAAGATGCACCCTGTCCCTGGGGCATGTGCTATAATCACTGTTTCTTAAAGTCTGCTATTTCTTCTAAGTCTCACATCATAGTTCCTCTCCTCTCACAGGAAACAACCCTAATCCCTAACATTAGAAAACCCATAAGCATACTTATCAAAACACATCTGTCTCTATCTATACAAACTTACCCAAATTTCTCCAAGGATCCTTCTTTTCAAAGTTTCATACTGTCACAGTGGTTGTACCTAACTAGAGGTTTGCTTCATAAATATATAAATCTGTGAACATCAAGGTGTGGTAATAGGCACATGTGGCCCATCAATTTGGGAGGCGGGGCAGGAGAGTCCCAAGTTCAAGGTCACACTGAAAAATCTAGTGATATTCTACCTCAAAATTAAAATAATAATAATAATAAAGAGCTAAAGAAGGGATGTAACTCAGTGGCAGAATGCTTCTTGGTTCAATCTCTGGTACTGCTAAAAATCAGTCAATCAATCAATCAATCAACCGCATATGTTATGGCCTGTATACAGATGTCCCCCAAAGCCTGATGTGCTTGCTCATAGGAGGTGCTTTCTCAGGTGGCTGGATCTAGAGTGTGTGCTGGAACTGATTCATGGTGCAATGCTAGGCTCAAGGGCACCGGGATTAACAGTATGAGTTCCTGGCCCTAAGTAGTGCGAAGATGATAAAAGTAGAAAGAACTCTTAAGGCTCCTTGTTGCTTCTGCTATTGTGTGGGAATCACGAATTGTTTGTCCTCTGTGATTCCCCTCTGTCATGTGGCATCCTGCCTTGGAGCCAGCCAATTATAGACTGACCCCTTTCTAAACTGTGAGCTAAATGAACCTGCCCCCCTTTAGTTTTGGTTGTCAGGTATTTTCTCTCAATGAGAGAAAAGTAAATAAGACAGTACACTAAGACCCCACTTTCAAAAGGAATCTGAACTTAGAAGGCCTTTTTTAGTGTAGTGTTCTGTTGTCACAGTACAGAAATTTTCTTCTTTCTCACTGAAGCAATAGTTGAGCCCAGAAGCTAAAGCACAGCTTCTACCGTTAAACTATATCCTTTGCTTAGATTTTTTTTGTGTATTTGTTTTGAGACAAGATCTTACTATATAGTCCAGACTGGCCTTGAACTTTCAGTAATCCTCCTGCCTCAGCTTCCCAAGTGCTGGGGGTAAAGGTGTATACCATTACAATTGGCAGCTTTGAAATTTTAAATAATTTTATCTTTAAACATATGTTTCTAAGTGATGTCTGATGGAGCAAAGGAACTTATGCATAAGCAGAAGAGATACTTGGAAAGAAAAAAAAACCTTTATCTTTTTGTTCTTTTAATAGCACTTTTTGCCTGTTTCTTGAACAATGGGATTTCTATTTTGCACTTGGTTCTGTCAATTACGTAACAAGGCCTATTTGTAACCCTATCCTGAAAATAGGTTTGGTGTACTTGGATATTCAACTTACTGTTTCACTTTCACTTTTTCCATTTATTTATATTAAATATTAATTTGAGGACAGAGACACTATTTTTTTATTCTTTGTATGACATGTTACCTAATGATAAGCTAGGGATAAGGAAGAATGGTGATAAATACCTGTAAAGTCAAAATACCACTCTAGTTAGATAATTCTTAACTATTCCACAGTGGCCAAAACTGTTTCTTTGCTAAATTAGGACGTCTACCTGATTCCCAGAACAATCTAAAGTATTATACTTCTATTTCTATAGAAGATACTAAAGTAAAAGCTTATGTTTTATAAGAAAAAATACTTCATATTAATAAAGCAATGATAAGTGGCAAAGTATTAGGTTTGTTTTTAAGGGTTTTATTTCCTTTTAACTTCTTGTTAAATCTGAGCATCAAAGCAGTTTAAAGTTTTCTTTTCCAGCATTTTAAGATTCCAAAACAGGGCAACTCATTTTTCCTAAAGGTTGAGAGCAGCTTCATGCAATGCTTAATCTGAGTCAATAAATGGCTGAGGAAAAGAACATCCCCAAATCCTTATCTCTCAGGCCAGAGGCAAATAACTGACGTCAAGTTTCTATATCAGATTCCTAGTACTGTTGACCTTGTATTACTGCTTGATTCTCACATTGGCCTATCTGAGGCTTTATAGTGATATGACTTATATCTTGATTCAAGTTAACTACAAATGATCATACGGAAAATAAATGCCACAAGGAACAAATAGCTTTTCACATACTCTACAACTGGTGTGCATATGTAGACACAAGATGCAAAAAAATCACTTGTATGAAAAATACAGATAAAACTGGTTAAGGATACTAAAGATGCCAGTTTCAACAGTTTTCTTTTTCATACTCTGGCAAGCTCAGACATAAATAGCTCAGAAATGTGTCCTTGGCTATTAAGAAGGGAGATTCAGGACACACATGGAATAAAGCAAAAATCAATTTAAAAATGATGTCCTTCCTCTACCCAAAGATAAAGAAGATACATCATGTCCTCTAAAAATTAATGGCAGGACATAGAACCAAATGGCAGTGGTTAAGGGCAAAGGAAGTGCTTTTCAGTGAATAACAATATGTATCTTTGGAAAAGGGTGCAGAGCTGACAAGGTGAATCTGGATTTGGGAAGTTGTCACAGAGCTTACAAGGCTACCAACTGTAATAAGAAATAAGTTTTGTCAGGTACTCATGCAAACTCTCAATCTTGACTGTGTTCAAAACATATATATAAAATGTACCAATAAAATCAATTAAAAAAAGACTACCAGCTGTAACTTTTCATTACCTTATAAGAAGCTTTTGCTAATTAATTTTTAGCAGTAATAATCTAAGCAAATGTACACTACACTGAGATATTTTAGGCAAAGTAATCAAGACAGGAGAATATGCTTTATTCACATGGTGACTAAACCTAGCAATCTGCCAAAAAAATGGGATTTAGAACAAATTTTGGAATAAAATCTACTCATCTGTTTTGCAAAAAAGGAATCAGAAGCACATCAGCATAATCAGTAATTTTAAACTTGCCTATTAAGACACTGATCGCTAACAGATGCATATACAGTATTTGCAAATTTCCTCAACAAAGATGACAAGCTTGCACTGCAGGTCTTCTCTTGCTGCCCTGGAATATATGCTTCTGAATTTTAAATTATATTCTTTCCTAAGGATGCTGGGTATCTCTGTCAGTTCTGTTGAAGAATCAGAGACTGTCTTTGAAAATCTAATTTCATTTATTTATTTTGTGTGAGTGGGGGTTGAACTCAGGCCCTTGTGCTTCCAAGATAGTCATGATACCACTTGAGCTAACTCTCAGCCCCAGATACTATTTTGTAAGAACCCAAAGAGAGGTCTTAAACCATGTTTAAGTAGTCAATAAAATTCTGGGTCCAATATAAATTAACAGAAAGGATGGGCACTGACTAGTCAATGGAAAGTGTCCTACTTTTGGAATGGTTTCCACTTGAAACCATGTCCTATGGCTCTAACTCTGGCAGCATAGGTAGGACAGCAACACCAGCATGACTTTTTCCTTTTTCATAATTTCATGGATAGAAGATTCATTCCGACCACAGATTTTAGCAAACCAAGCATATGCTTATTTTTCAATCCTTAAAAATTAAGAACTGTTGCTTTTCACATAAAGAAAACAACTTTATAGCTTCTCTCTGGCATATCCAAACAATAAACACTGTCTTATACTTTAAGGGCATTCTTAAAGGAAATAAAAGTTACTTGAACACAAGCATAATACTACAAAACAGCAACACTTGACCTGACAAGTGAGATATCTGCTAAGTAATTAACAAATAGGTAGCAGATTTCTCATGGATAAAATAGACAAAGGTATAATTCATATTCTAGATGGGATACAGAGATGACAAAATGGTGAGCAATTCTGAACCTATGAAATTCTAGAAAATTCCACTTACTACATTTGGACCCATTACTATGGGTAACTGAGAACTGTGAAAACATAGGAGAACTACTGCAGATAGGAGAATTGCTGTAGGAAACACCACTGGGAGAAATGTGGTATTCACAAATGAAGTCACACATAAAGGTGACAATGAGAAAGAAACAGTGAAATAACCACACATTTAACCATGAATGAGGGAGGCTGCATCTCTTTGGCTTATATTGTAGCAAGGACTGCATATGAATTAGGAATTCTACAGCCATACATAAGCCACTTCCAACCTCAAATTAGTTATATTTACTAGACAGATATTTCTCACAAATATGCATTATAATGAGCTATAAAAGAGCACACATACTAAAGATCTCTAATTTTGCTGAAGGTCTGAATTTTGCTGAAAAATTTGAAGTCTCTTCAAAATCAAACTTTTTCTTCAAACTTTAGGCTACAGAAACAGGCTTAGGCTGCTAAAGAATTTACATGTGATGTCTGTACTTGTGCAGTCTAAAGACACTGAGATATCAGTCAGGACACATACATTGGCTTTGGCCTGGAAGTCAACTTTACAGATTCAGAAATATCTTTACTGTGTCCTGTCCCTTCGAAATCAACAAACAAACAAACCTAACAAGCACAGAAAAATGAGGAGATTTCATTACAACCAGGATCCAAAAATCAAAATGTTAGAACCAAAAGTACTGAAGTATGCAAACTCTCTACTCTAAAAATGAAGAGGGAATAAAAAATGAACCTAAAACAATGCAACACACATAGGAATACAAATCTCGCAGTCATCTTTTCTACTTGTCTCTCTTATCTCAAATCTTATTAAAGTTTTTATATTTTCATAAGAAACCTTCCTTCAAGTAACCAACTTCCTTTTTATCTCTTTTGCAATTAAGTGCCATCAAGAAGTAATTCTAACAACCGCTGAGTCATTTTCTCAGTACTTTATATATTTCAACTCAAACATATGAAAAGATGAAGTTAGTTCTATTACTGTCATCATGTTATAGATGAGGAAACTGAGCAGCAGTGTTTACCTGCCCAGGGGCCTCGGAGAAAAATGTCTAGTCCACACTCTGAATCACCCATGCATCATGGGTTCGTTGTGATGGAGTTATTTACATTCACTGCTAAATTATTTTGAGGATTTTTGTAGTGCTTTATTTTAATGCTGTCTGATGGCAAAAATCCTGCATGAAAGGGTTTGTGCATCCATGCAACTGTATATAGTGTAGTACAGGATGAATTATGCACAAATTTGTGACAATGAATCCATACATGGGGAAAAAAAGACTCACATTTTGTTCAGAGCCTAAAAGGTGCTAATGAGCATGTATTACCTGCTAACAATCTTCAAAATAATCCTGCACAACAAATTTCTCTTTTTAGTTTTTTTTTCTTTCTTTTTTTTTTTTTTTTTTGGATAAGGTTTGTTATTTTTAAAACAGGTATTAAGACCAAAACTGAACAAACTACTATATTTAATGTCACAAGTAACAGATCCTTTTTTCTGGTGTCCAGTATTACTATTTGTCTTTTGGTTCTTTTCTTTAGTTCCCAAAGAACAAGAAAACTAAACGTTCACAGGATGCTGCCGGTGTGACTGCAGACTGCTTTTTACTCAATATTTCTCACAGAATAGCATACAATCTTTTCTCATATTTTGTCTTAGGGCTCTGAATAGAATTTCACTGATTGTTTTCAATTACACCTTCCAAAAACGTCCTTAAAATTTTGAGGGAAATGGGGCCGGGGGATATAGCTCAGTGGTTCCGGCGCCTGTCTTGCTAGCACAAGGACCCGGGTTCAATCCCTGGTAACCATATAACAATACTGGGCGTGGAGACTCACCCCAGCAGCAACCAGTACCACATACCACAGTGCCAGGTGTGGTGGCTCACGCCTGTAATCCCAGCACTTGGGAGGCAGAGGCAGGAGGATTGCTGTGATGTGAGTTTGAGGCGGGGCTCAGGGCCAGCCTGAACCACAAAGCGAGACCCTGTCTCAAAAACCTTAAAAAAAAAAAAAAAATTAGAGGGAAATGAATTCCGAAGGCAGGCTGGTGCCATCGATAATGTTAGTTATGTTTTCTTCCTTAATTGTGGTTACAATTATTTTTGTGCTGTAACTGTGGTAACATTTCACAGATAACCTGGACACGAAACCCTAAAGTTTTCCATTCCAACGTACCTACATAGTCATTCCAGAAATACTAAAATAAAAGTAAAACCAACAATTTTAAACTTTTTGGTCAGATTCACTACTGCTGAGATCCAATATATATGAATATATACGTGTACATACATTGCATAACCAAGAAAAAGATCTTCAAAAATAATGTGTTTGCTTACTATAACACATTCTGATACTTTCTATTCAATTAATTTTTTCAAACATGAAAAGCATGTCTGTGTGACTTCCGAATCACAATGCAACCAACAGCTTAAAAAAACAGGGATCCAGGACATATTGTTCAATTTTTAATTAATATTTTGTGCAGAATGCAATAAAAGATTGTTCAGGCACAATGAGTATTTACTGATTTATTTTCATCTATTGGTTTAACAGTGAGTTGCATTTAAATAAATTATCTATGAAACAATATCCTTTTTCGGCATATACATCCTTTCTTACCTCCTGTATTTCGTACTAGATAAGTGCACTGCACACCTGAAAGTTGAGTAAAATTAAATGCTTATCCCTTCTGAAAATGGTATTTCTAACTGGGGATATTTTTGTTTTGTTTCATTTCATTTTGTTCCAAGTGTATCAACACTGATTTCATCAAATTTCTTTTCTTTTCTTTTCTTTTTTTTTTCAGAAGGGATGCTAAACTTTACACCTGTGGTTTCCAGAGCAAATTTCTCCCTAAAAATAATACTGATCCAACCTGGACTCCAGTCTTCCATTCTTCTACTTGCACTTCCACAATCCTCTTAGTATTTGCAAAACAAATAACCAATGGTGTTGGTCAGTTGGTTTTTGTTGCTTGTTTTCTTGTAGTACTACAGACTGAATCCAGATCTTCACACTGAGCCCTGGCCCTTTTTATCTTTTATTTAGGGACAAGGTTATACTAAATTGCCCAGGTTAGGCTCAAAATCTCAATACTCCTGCCTCAGCCTCCCTGAATACTGGCATTACAGGCTCATACCACCATGCACTATCCAGGAGTGCAAATAACTGGTTCTAGATCTGAGCACTGTTACTGCATTATAATTGATTTTCAATCATTTTTCTCTCTATTGAGTACTGGACCTTTACTTCTTTTACAATGATATTTGATGCTGGCCACTGATGAAATATTTTTAATCTTTAAATTTTAAAAGAAAAAAAGTTTAATTTTTTAGTATGTTACAAGGTTAAAAAATGTTCTGTAGGCAGACGTGGCAGTGCATACTTGTAATCCTAGCTCTCTGGGCAGCTGAAGCAGGAGGATGGAACTCAAGTTCATCATGGGCAATTTACTGCCTTAGGCATAATAAGACTTTCAAAAATACAAAAACCACCAAACGTACACACACACACACACACACACACACACACACACACACACACAGAGGCTGGGGACCTGATTCAGTGCAAAAGCCCTCGATTCAATGTTCCATATTGCAAAACAAAACAAAAGGAATAGCACAATTATTTCTCATTGTACATGCTTTACACTCTTAAGTAATCTTTTTTTAAAAAGATATACATTTAGTCTTTAGAACAATGAAAAAGAAAGTCAGAAAAGTATATTACTATACAAGCAACTACTACCTGGTAGTTGACTGCCCACTGCTGCTACTTTATTATGGACATTCCTAAGAAAACACATGAGCCATAAGACAATACTTAAAACGGTGGAGCCCTCTATTACTTAAGAATTTCTTCCAAATCCAAAGCATCTCACAGTGTTGCGGGCACTGCCTGCCTTCACCATTCCAAGAGGCAGTACAGACTTCATGGAACACTCATTGGGTGTCAGGACGGAAAGGGTTAAACTGTACATGAAACTTAGATCTTCAAAAAGTCATGGAAGTTCTGAGACTTCCTCCTACTTTGGTTCTTCTATTTCCAAGAGCAACTATAACTGACTGACATACAGATGATACAGCATCAGAGGAGATAAATAAATTCTCTCAGAAACAGGTTTTATCCAGTAGGAAATACAAGAGGGAAGAAACAGGTTCTTTTGGTGTGGGACTGGCACTGAACTCAGAACCTTATGCTTGCCAAGCAGGTGTGGCATCACTGAGCTGTATCCTTGGCCCTAGAAACAGATTTTTTCTTAAAGTTGAGAAATCTGTTTAAATGGCGAAGATCTCTTGAAATGTATAGAGTACTTTAAAATTCATCAACAGTAACAAAAGACAAGTTTTCAAAAAAGAGATTATAAGAAAAAGTATCTAAGGACTAGCAGGTATGTCCCTGTACACACGAGCTGGTTAACGAGACGTGTGGATTATCTTTAAAATCTATCCTACTACATTCTAATTTACTGCTACTATTAAGTGAATTATGAAAACTGTGCCAATAATTCAAACCTTGTTCCCAATGTCATCCAACATTTTAAAGTACAAAATAAACACTTTTTATAACAAAGTTCTTTCAGACTTTTGACCTCTCTATTTCTGGTATCATACAAGGGTAGGGGTTTGATCTCCAGTAACCACATACAGCAGTAATGGGTGTGGAGACTCACACCCACCAGCAATAGGAACCATAAACCACTGTGCAGGGTGTGGCGGCTCACCCTTGTAATCCCAGCAGAGACAGAGGCAGGAGGATTGCTGTGAGTTTGAGGCTCAGCTCAGGGCCAGGCTGAGATACAAAGTGAGACCCTGTCTCACAAAACAAACAAACAAAACTACCAATTTGCAAAATATTAAACAAGGGGTAATTTTACACATACACCCATATCTACCCCGAGCATCTTAATTCCTGCTCATCTTTGGCAGCCTAAGTGAAATTTCTCTTTATACATCTCCATATCACCATCATTGTTAAATTCATCGATCATAATACTGTCAATGTTTTGATCATTTGGGAGGAGAGAGTAGCACTGTCACAAACTTTGAGACCAAGGAACTTATGAAAGTTGGTCATTTTCATTTTCTTTCACCAATCAATCTAAAGTTACAAGTCTCCATAAAAACTGTAAATTTCTTTTTATTAAAGAAAAAAAAAAGCAAAAAACCCTTACTCCATCAGTACTAATTTAGCTAGGGAATGCCCCATACTCTTAAGGTGTTGTAGTAACCCACCGGACGGTTGTTTCAGGTAAAAGAGACTGTCGGGAGTCCTTTGCTTACTGCAGGTGTTACTATCTACAATTCAATGGGCTGTGAATCTTGTTTATAAGCTGCTTTCTGCCTTCAGCTCAAGAGATGGAATTCCAAAAGCACTAAAAGTGATTTTTGACACATGGAAAGCAAAAGCACAATAATCTTTACACTGTTAAAAGACTGTAACTTCTACATTAAGAAAAACCTGACCAAAAATGTCTCAAACTGAAGTTTAAAATCAGCTTTGTGGATAATTTGAGAGAATCCTCAATAATCTGTGGAAAGAAGACACACAGAGAAAGGAGCAACTCCAAAACTCAGTTTAACAATGCTTGGGTTTTAGTTTTAGTCACTAGAGCGACCACCGAAGGCCAGATTTACGGTTCTTTCTCAAACCAGGCCTGGATGTGAGGGGAAAGAGAAGGCAGCACAGGAGGGGACGGGAGGGCTGACTGGAGATTATCTTTACTCTGTCTTTCATACAGGAAAAATAACAGAGAGGAGAGATTAAGACAAACACGTAAGACTCTAAACAGCAAATGATGACAGTTTTGGAATGATCTGAATGTTTCAGAAGACCTATAACATGAGGAGTGTTATCCTGAAAAACATAATCCCACCCATTTCTTCCCATGATAGATTCCTAAAAGCTGGAAATCAGCCTGAAGAGGACTTGAAGCTGAACAGTCGGTGTGCTGTAATCATAACACCAAGATTTAACAATTATTCTGCAAGCACCAGGCAATGAGAAGTCCTAAAACAAGATAGATGTTTCAATAAATGAGTTAGAAATTCAAGACTTCAAACATATTGTTCTGAAGGAATTATCAAAGTAGGCAGTAATTCAGTTGATACTGCTATTAAACCTAATAAAGATATTGCCTTATCTCTGTCCCTAATTTAGCAGGGATCCTTGCTTTTTTTTTTTAATTTAGTTTATTAATATACATGTATAGTACATTATGTTTATGTTCCTTGTGGGGCATTGGCACATGTACACAACATATTGTAATGCTGTTTTTCATCTGCTTTCTCTTGCTTCCCTCTGCCCTTCATCCATCTCTTGAGAATATCATGTTTCCTGTTCTTTCTTTTTTTTCTGGGGGGTGGGTGTACGAGTTTGTAGTATAGAAGGTTTGTAATTCTCATGTAGAGTTGGCAGATGCACATAACACAACCCAACTCTTTTTTTTCATCCCTTATTACTTCCTTCATTTTCTCCTCCCTCTATCTCTTGATCCTTTTCCCTTTGAGAAAGATCTATCTCTCTCTCCTTACTTCTTATTATCTTTTATATAAAAAATTATTTGTACCTTCATTTCTTTTTTTTTGAGACAAGGTCTCGCTTTTATAGTTCAGGCAGGCCCTGAGCTCAACTTTGAATTCACAGCAATCCTCCTGCCTCTGCCTCCCAAATGCTGGTATAGGAATGAGCCACCAGACCCAGCACTGTGGTATGTGGTTCTGACTGCTGGTCAGTGTGAGTCTCCACACCCAGCATTGTTGTATGTGGTCACCAAAGGATTGAACCCCGGTCCTTGCTCTTGCAAGACAGGTGCCGGAACCATGGAGCTAAATCTCAGGCTCTGTACCTTCATTTCCATAGAGTCATTTACTGACACTATTGCATCCTTTGGTGACATCCTGATTGTGCTTGCTCCTGTGGTTATCAGCCCACATCTGCACATTTAAAGAAGTAGGTACATATCCCATTTTTTTTTCCAGACTGGCTTTGTCTGGTAATATTCCATAGCAAGGCTGTCTGGAGATTCTGGCAGGGTGTCTGGTGCATAAGGCTGAGACTACAATAGCAATGACCTGAAATTTTGTGGACGCAGAGTCTGGGACAGTGCTGGGCTGGGGTCCCCTTGCCAGCTAAGGTAGTATGGCATTATGGCATGCCTGAAACTCATTTAGAGGCCCACCTACCACTGAGGTCTATCTGAAGTTCAAGATCTCTATAGTTGGCCAGGTGATGCAGACTACAGATCAAATTTTTTCTAAGGGACTTTGGGTTCTGACCTGGCAGTGGGACAAGTCTGGTAGATCAGTTTGAGGACTCTGTCCTGAAATCAGAGATAGCAGAGGTCTCTGTCCTATGCTCAGTTCTGCTGTGGCAGGTTTGGTGTCATAATTCAGGACAAAATCCTATGCTCATTTACCTCTCTGTCCTCAAGTGGACTGTATCTCTGTAACTTGATGTTTAGGATTAGAGAAAGGGTGATTAGGGTAATATAAAATGGTCTTTCCTATCCTTTTCAATGTAACTTTCTTATTATCATACTCTAACCAGGTACTGTGGCAGCATACTTGGTTTTCTTATTCCTTATGAAAGTATTTTTGTGTGTGATTAGTTGTTTAAATTGATGTTTCTGTAGGGGAAATCACCCAAGAGTCCTCTTCTACCATTTTATTTTATCCTCCTCCCTTGTAGGATAGAAAACAGTCTGTACATGCAAGTGCATGAATAAAAATATATCTTGCTTTGTATTCTTTCAAGTATTTGTGATGCTCTGTCAAATAATCTTACAAAAATCTCCATGAAAATGAGAATCAAGATTTGTTATATAGTGGTACAAATTCTCAATGTTGAATGTGATCATAATGTATATATAAAATGTACCAATAAAATCAATTTAAAAAATCCCTGAGACCGACAGCAAATAGACAGTAGATAGGAAACAGAATTCACAGGTTGCCTAAGCTGCATGGAATAAGTGTAGGACCCTCAGAATGACCACCCTGGCCTCAGTCCAGCTTCACTGTGTGTACAGGGCCTGGCACTCACAGGGGTCTCATGCTTGGTTTATTACTCTGCCATTACATTTTTCATCATCTTGGAATTCTTAATTTTTTGAACATGGACCCACAAATTTCATGCCACCTTATCTTCAATGCCCATTGCTCACTCTAAGACAATTAATTTCTTGGAGACTTTAAGCCCAGTGATTACAATATGTTGAAGTCCCACATCCTCAGTTTTTCTGTTTTCTTTCTGAGAGGCTTATCAACATATATGGATGACAATTCAGAGGTTGATTCAGAAGATGATAATTCACCTCTTTCTTTTGCTAACCTTTTCAGTCTACACTTTCTTAGAAAACATTTTCTTCCTTCTTCTTTGATGAGTCAAATGCTTCTCACTATCTTTCAAAACATCTTCCTTATGTTTTGCATTTATGGCTTCCTATTTCCCTTGCTTTAGCTTAAAATATATTTCTTTGAAAGAAGAGATCAATTCTATAAATGGAAAGACCAACCACTAAATGACTGTAGGCCAACAGTGGCAACAAACAAAATACAACCCTACCCACCCTCCCCCCAAAAAACAGTGATGTGCACTTGCCAGTACTTTAATCTTGATATATTTACCATTTTTGGCTCATGTTCTGCAATTCATCTGATCTGCTTCTGTGTCCTCTTTCCTGTGCTGCATTTAGCTTTTCAGGAGCAACACTGTAACAACATGATCACCATCTGACCCTAGATTCACTCTTGAGCATGAGGGCAAGCATAGGCTTGACATATTCTCCCCAAATTGTGTGTGCTTGTGTGTGTGCATGTGTTCACTTGTGTGCATCCTAGTGTTTTTTTATTAACTTCAAATCTAGTGTTTTTTATTAACTTCCAATGCACGGAAATGAGCTGGGATGGGTCTGAGTATGATTCAGTGTTTTCTGCTTGGTGCCAATCTGCCAGACTCTTCTGGCACTCGGGCAATGGCACAGAGCTGTCTCTCTTCCAGGAGCAAACCCAGCTTCTCAGCTTTACCAGGGGTTACGCAGCCTGGATTCTTTAGTCTATTCTGATTATAACTTCACTACCAGCTGTGCTGTCACCAGCCCAGGTCAACATTCCCACACCACCCAGAAGGAGCATGTTCCCTCTGAGTTTACGGGGGAATCAGTGCCTTTGTGAAAGAAACCCTACCAAAAAGAAGGCTGGAAAAATGAGCCAGAAGCAGTAACTGAGGTCTTTTGAAAACTAGGTTTTAAAAGGCTTCTTTTCCTTTCCATTCCATCTGTTCTCTAACCCCTCCATTAACCCCCCAGAGCCTCTTGTTCTTGCTCCCTTCCCCAGAACTTAAGCAATAGACAAAAGACACTCTTACTTCCTTACAAGTCAAAAAAGCTGGAATAGACTGGAATATGGCTAAGGCAAAGCTGTGGAAGAAAATTAAGAAACCACTAATTACCTAGACAGATCCTAAATAATCACGGCTCATGGAATAATTCTGAGATGAGAACAGGAGGAAATATTTTCAAAATGAGTAGAGTTTACAAGTGCTGAAATACATAATCAGAAACTTGCTCCCCATTGAGGAAGCACATTTCACACATTCATCATTGTTTTGGTTTTTACTTTTTAATATCTACACTCAAATCCAAATGCACCATTAGGTTTACCTGAGCACGTAAGCACCGAATTAATATTTTAAAAAATACCTAAAATGTGTATTTTATCTGTGAATTTTACATTAGAGGTTTAGTGGACTGATTTATATAATTTGTCACCTTTTGTCTTTTTTAGCAGTGTGCCATTAAGTCTTTAATTTGGCGTTTCCTGTAGTACGTAGTAGGATATATGCTGTTTTAAATCCAAGGATTGCAGACATAGATGGTGGGTAAAGATCTGTGAACCATAAGTAAATTCTTATAAGGAACATACAAAAAAGATTGTTCTTCAGTCAGACTTAAGCCATTACTTTTTTTCTAAAGAAGAAAAGGCACAAGTTAAGAAAAAGGCACCGTCAAAGACCTTCTGCCCAAATGTGCATCTCCATGAAGTTTCCTGCTGAGTGCATATGAATGCACCCTGATCTGGGAAAAGGATCCAAATAGGATTTCAAACATCCAAAAATTTTAACTCAAACATTTAGGTATTTCACCATGCTGCTATTCATTCATTCACTGATTTTTTTTGTCTTAGTTTAAAGAGATGCTAAACAAAGGGAGGCAAGCTCTACATGTATTTACATTCCAAAACTAAGCTCCCTGCACCATCCCCCAAGTCTGTCATCCCTTCACAGCTAAACAAACCGTAAAGTCCAGCCCGATGTTGGGGAGGAAAGGCAACAAACACAGCAAGAAAGTTTCTCTCTTTTAACAGAAGAGAGCTCAGTATCCACAACGATCAATCCATTCTAGCTCCATATTCTTTTAACGATTTTCACACTTTAACATATTTAGAACTAAACTAAGGGACAAGATTGAAGGCTATAAATTTGGTACTACTGTATTCTTTATTCTTTAACAAACCTTGGACAATACAATGTTTCTCTCATCTTCACTACTGAGCTTAATCGCATGATATTAATTTATAAAACTGGTCAATTTATGGTTATAAAGTACAGCACTTTCTGAATCCCTAAATGAGATTAGCATTTGTACTGTTATAATGACCTTAATCTCATTGAAAAGTGTATGATCACTACTAAATAAAGTTTTTCAAGTGAACTTATTTATGATATTATCTATAATGTCAAAGGCAAGTAAACTAAATAATGTTCAACTGGGATCACATTTGCTTGGAGATAAGATTAAAGTGATTAACTGCCTGGTATTCCTTATTTTTAAGAGGCTCTGAATTACTATTTTTGGAAGCATTATCTTAGCAAATAAATTGAGGCTCTTCACAGCTTCATAAAGTGGTAGTTGGTAAATCTACAGAGGGCTGCACTTATAAAGCTATTATTTGTTGAAAGAAATTTTTTAAAACATCCAATTATTATGTTGAATATTGGTTGAATATATTAGGGCCATAAATTACATAAATTGCAGAAAATCTTAAATTTCAAATTTCAATCTTATATAAGATACATAATTTAAAAAAAAGAACTCCCAAGTCTGAAAAAGCTGTCAATAGGGGCCGGGGAGTTAGCTCAGTGGTTCCAGCGCCTGTCTTGCAAGCACAAGGACCTGGGTTCGATGCCTCGGTAACCACATACCATACTGGGCGTGGAGACTCACATCCAGCAGCAACCAGTACCACATATCACAGTGCCGGGCGTGGTGGCTCACGCCTGTAATCCCAGCACTCTGGGAGGCAGAGGCAGGAGGATTGCTGTGATGTGAGTTTGAGGCTGAGCTCAGGGCCAGCCTAAACCACAAAGTGAGACTCTGTCTCAAAAAACCTAAAAAAAAAAAAGAAAAAAATGCTGTCAATATTACAAAATGACATTATAATATCCAAGCTAACATATCCTTATATAAGTATATATTCTTAATTCTGTTAAAAAATTCAGAACAGCCAAGTGTCTTGACATATGCTGCTTCTTTAGGAGGATGAGGCAGGAAGATTTTAAAATGTGTTCATTTGGGTGACTTGATGAGATCTTGTCTCAAAGGTAAAATTAAAAAGTGCTGAATATAAAGCTCACTGTGAAATTTTCTCAAATCCCAGTAACAGAAGGGGAAAAAAAAAATTTAGAATAAAGAATAGTATTTCTAATTGAGTTGTTAGAATAGTCAAAAATGAATTTAAGTACTGTCTATCTTCATTAAAAAAAAACACGTAATTTCACTGCTTGGCACAAAATATCAACAAAAGTATTAAACTCCTTATAGTATACTTTGCAATTATTTTCTTTTTCTCATATCCGAAAGTAAATTAGCAGTATTCAAGTGTGATGCTACAAAGCCAGTCAAAATGAAAGCTTTTAATTGTGTTAAAACTAGTTGGACAAAAACTAAATATATCTGTAGATATTAAGGAAAAAATCTAAAGAAAACTATAAAATATTAAAGTAATTATCTTTTAGGGGAGGGTGGTTTCAAAGATTTCACACTAAGTTATATCCCAAACCTTTCTAATTGTTTTTTTCTTGCTGTCTTTAAATTTTGCAATAGGATCTCACTAAGTTGCCCAGAGTGGTCTTAAATTTGGAATACTCCTAAAGTCATCAGATTACAGGAATGCTGCACCATGCTCATCTTTAAAGTTAGTTATAAACAGAAAGGTCATCCATCCAAAATACTGAAGAAATGTTAAAAATCAATGGTGGTCTGTCTTTCATCGCCTAAGGGTCCACAGGGGCTGCGCAGGGAACTTGCACCAGGCAGTGAGATACCTGCCCACTTCCATGAAACTGGCCCAGCAGGCCAACTGGAACAGCACTTTTGCCCCTAACCAGTAGTAACAAGGCCAATCCCACCCCTGCGCCATGCAGGGAAGAGTGAAAGAATCCTTCCCCTTCCCCACCAGGGTGCTATCAGCAGAGGTAGGGTGGGAAGCCCAACCCTGCGGGCAATGAAATAGAAGATCTAGTGGGGAATCTGCACTTCAATAACAGGTAGCTCTAAAGGGGTGAACAGAAGATTTTTAAAAGGTCAACTTGGAGTTTATAAATTCATAGTCAAAATGTCTGAGATTTCACTGAAAATCACTTGTCATGCCAAAAACCAGGAAAACCTCAACTTGAATGAGAATAGACTATCAAGAGACATCAAAAGCAAGATAAGACAGAATGCAAAATTATCTGCCAGGGATTTTTACTTTGCTACCATCAATATGTTTTAGTGAGTCATTATAAAGACTTATAAAACAAGAGAAAAAACGGAAAGCCTCAGGAAATAGAAGATGTAAAGAAAAATAATTTTAGAACTGAAGAATATACTATCTAAAAAGAAAATAGTGCATGGACTCCAGAGAAGACCAGGACAAAGGGAGGATTGTCCACTTCCTTCTTTAACAGAGCAGAAACTGTCCAATTGGGCAAAAGAGAAAATGGGCTGAAAACAATAAAAAGATTTAAAGCCTTGTGAGATACTAACAGATTTAATCTCCTTCATGTTCTAGAATACAGTGGAAAAAAATAAAAGATGGTGGGAGTGATACTGTTTTCTACGAAGTAATGGCAAAAATTTCCCAAATTTGGCAAAAAACACAAACGTAAGGCTTCAAGAAGCTATGAGGTCACAAACAGTTGAAAAGTCGGCGAACATCCACGATAGGACATAAGCTTCTGAAAAACACAAACAAGGAAACACCTTGAAAGCCGTGAGAAAGAAACAACAACTTACCTAACGGAGAATAAACAATTCAAGATGGAGACGATTTCACATCAGAAACCAGAAGAAAGTGACATGACAGTTTCAAACACTGAAAGAAAAGATCCTTCAACCAGAATCTTTTCATTAGGGAAAATATCCTTCAGAAATAAAGGGCAAATGACATTTTCAGGTAAAAGAAGACTAAGAGAACTTGTCCCTATCATCTTACGTTAGCAGAATAGCTAAAGACAGTTCTCAAACCATAAATTTTTTGTCTGAGATAAATTATGTTTAAAGTTGAAGCCAGAATTCATCACTGCTTGATACAGATCTCGTGTTTTCAAATAAAAGAGATATAAAGAAGGGCCAGGGATTTAGCTCCATGGTTCTGGAGTTTTCCTGGCAAGTGCAAGGTCCTGAGTTTGATTCCCGGTAACCACATACCACAATACTGAGAGTGGTGACTCATGCTTGTAAACCCAGCACGTGGGAGGCAGAGGCAGGAGGACTGCTGTGAGTTCGAGGCTGGCCTGGGCTACATAGTGACTTCAGGGCCTTCCTGGAACTACAAAGTGAGATCCTGTCTCAAAAAACAAAAACAAAAAAAAACCCCAAAACAAAAGAGAGATATAAAGAAAAAGTGGAAGGTAGAGATGTAATGAAAAAGTGGCAGCCAGGCATGATGATGCATCTCTGTAATCCCAGCACTCTGAGAGGGTGAGTCAGAAGGATCTTAAATTCAAGTCTTACTGAGGCAACATAGTGTGATCCTGTTTCAAAATACAACACAGCCAGGCATCGTGGTACACATCTATCATCCTAGCACTTGGTAGGCTGAGGCAGGACTTCTTAGTGAGTTGAAGGTCAGCCTGAATTATGAGATTCTGTCTCTACCACCTTCCATCCACCAAAACAATAAAAATAAGTAAAGGATAGGGAAACTGCTTAGGGCAAAGACCCTGGATTCAATTTCCAGCACCAAAAAAGCCAAACTACACCCCCCCCAATAAAAGACATATAAATCCTTAGAGTTAAGTAGATATAATTCTGAAATTAAGAATTCAATGGATAGTTTACTCAACAGCAGAACTGGGGATGGGGGGCAGAGGCCACTGAATTATATAATTAAAAAATTACACAATCTAAATAGAAGGAAACTGAACTAAAAAAAAATGAAATATCTAAAACAATTATAGTACAAATCAGGAGAGTAAACAGATAATTAGAGAGACTAAACATTTTATATTTCATTAAGAGTAGAAAAAACTAATACCAATAGACTGATAGAATATGGCAATACTAAGAACAATATTAAAAAAAACTAAAGAAATAGATGCACTACAGACATTAAAGATGAATCAAAATGAAATTGTAAAGATGTTAAAATAACTTGCAAGTAGCCACAGAAAACAAGCCAGTAAAATATGAAGAAAGGTTTAAATAAAACACTAAACACTCTATGTGACCTCTAATTTATGGGTGACTCTAAATAGGTAGCAATCTCTCTTGATTATGATAGTGACTATAAAAATGTAGAAAAAAATGACAGAACTATGCACAAACATATATCATAAAGCCAAATTCTTGATTTGGATATAATACAGTTTTACAAAATCTAAACATGGAAAAAACACTGTGGAGGGTACCCAGGACATCTCTGAACTCTCTTATAACTTATTTTGACTAAATATTTCTCAAAATATAATCAACAGCAAATATGTAATAAATCAGTGGCAAATATATAATACCAAGGTATGTGAAGGTCATGGTACTGTTTTAGATTTATGAATAGAAATGAATGCATGATTACCACGTACTGCATAGTTTAAATGATCAGGAAGTTTTAGTTAGTTTCACGATACATTTTAAAAATTAATATCTGGTATAATTTTACCAGCCACATTTTAGGGTAAAAACATTATTAGTTGAATTCCTATAAGTATTATATACTCAGGAATAAAATAATGCTTACAATGGGGATTTCTAAACAAGCCTATGAATTACATAGCAAATATTCAAGAATAATGTGTTTATGTCACCAAAGATGTAGTGCTATTATTCTCTATCTATACAGTATATAGTTACTGAAGTTTAACTAGAATGTTTAACAATTCCAGTACTCAACTATCTGCAGGAAAAAACATTCCAGTGTCAACAATGTAAACATGTTTGTATATTTAAGAAAATAGATATAAATGTATATAATTGCATCAATATGAAGATATACAAATAGACATATGTATGTACATGCAAGGCTAATATGAACTCAGAGTGAAGTACTCTACACAAATACTAAGCCTTTTGAAAGGTTATTCAAAGGAAAGAAGTTATTTTTATATACACTGACTAAAGAAGTTAATAAATAAGTAATACTTTCTTGAAGCTTCAGATACAAAGCAATACAAAAATGATGAAGATAAGCTTTATGTATGTATTTGCATTATGTATTGTTATATGTGTATATTTTTCAAAAGAATACATTTTCTTTTCCTTTAAAAACAAACCTTAAAACCAATAAAGATAAAAGGGCTAAGTCCCAGGCTGATTTGCTATCTACAGAAAAATGATACCACTTTCCTGCCAGTAAGTAGAAACGATCCTTGGATAAAACAATTCATCCTTTGTGAAGCAAATGGAAAGTGAGGACAGCAACTGAAAACTTACATTTACCTTCACCTGAGTTTTCCTGTGTTAGCTGAATACACACACATGATATAACTATAGAGCCGCAGGGAGGGGGAGGAAGCAAACCAAAGTCATGTATTGAGAGCATTCCCCACGCCAAGAACAGCAAACCTAATATCAGGGTTTGTGAAGGAGATCCTGTAAGGAAAGAGCATTTAATTTAATTTCTTGAAATTAATTGGAACCTTGAACATAAAATATTAAATTGACATAGAACCTGAGGCAAATTTCTAATATATCATAATCACATTTTCATGAACAAGGATTTAGAAATTAGAAGGTGCCATGAGCAAAAGAATGATAGTTTTTTTTGAATAAAATCAATTCAAAGCAATGGTCATGCTTATTCTTTCTTCATTTTAGTGGGAAAGATCCTACACTACTAGCAAGTTGTTTGTTTGCTTTGATAATTATAAAATCTAATTATATCAGTGAGAAAGCTATTTCCCAGGGATAAACTGAGAAGGAGGGGGCTTAGAATATTTTAAACTACTAGCTAGATTATCAGCTTAGAAGAGTAATTAGTTTCTGGGAATATTTTATTTGCTATAAAAAACAGATTAGTCTGAATCTGCTTGGCACTTTTTCTTAGAAATATTTATAAAACTTTTCAAACTGTATGTTTTAACATTCTTCTTTGGCGGGAATATTAGAAATATCAGCTTCCCATGATATCTCAGCTTCTATCAAAAAGCAGAAAGCTCGATTGGGTAATTTCCAAAAGCAAATCAAGAAAATTAACTATCGATACTGGAGTTACAACTCTTTATTAGAAAAGCAAATAATTTCATGTTATATCACTCCCTTCTACTTTTTATTAGAACAGTAAGTTAATGCTGAAGTTTTAGAGCAACTTGTTCCAACACTGGTATGTAGTACATAGTCAACAAGCAATTATTGAGTTGAAAATATGAAAAACATGATATTCAGCAATAGTGAAATCAGAGTTGCATAAACAATCTGTCAGAAAGCACAATTAAAGCTTTTAATTAATAACTGTGTCTAAACACTCAATAGGCCAAAGGGAAATCTTGAGGTTGTAAGAGGCAAGCTGTCTAATTACCTTAGAAAAGCTAAGTGGGACTATAAGAGATACCAAATAAAAATAAGATCTAACATCTCCATGAATGTTGCCTTCAGGATTGTGCCACTGTTTCTTCAACAGCCTGGTCCTAAAGAAGAAGAGGCATCAAAGCAGGAAGAAATGGACATCTGAGAGTTGAACTAGCTTGTGAGAGCTATGGTAGAGAATCTTCTTCCTACCGATATGTCTCATCTCTGAATACAAATTCTTGGCTTAAGATTAAAAAAAAAAAATTACATGCACTTTTGTTATGAAATCATACACTTAACATTCAGCTTTTTTTTTTCCTCGAGTGCAGGATGACCTCAGTAGTGATTAAAATCCACTTTGTTATTATTCTTCCCTTACTATTTGTTTCACATGAATGGGTTTGTAAACTTTTAAAAATTTAGTGCCCCTGCTTTATCATTATAAACTGAACAGGCAAGATGAGAAAAAGAAGCAAACCCGTATTTATTGACAGTAGAATCCTGTTAAAAGTCAACAGGACCAAATACTTTGCTTGCTCTACCTCCTTAGCAATAAAGCTGTGGTTCTAGAAAGTTTTTGGAAAAAAAAAAATACATCTTTCTTACCAGGTGGAAGACAATTGTGAATGGTGAGAGTTCTCTCTATATTGATTACTTCAACCTCCTTAATGAAACTCAGGTGTAATCCCTGAGGCTCGACAGCCCAACATAGCTAACTAAACTGTCCAATATGGTATTTGCCACAAGGGAGTTAATTACACTGAGAAATCTACTATGAATACCAACAAATCTAAACCCATTATTTACTGAACAATATAAAAGTTAAATGATAAACTAGGATTTTAAATCATAAAATGTGCAGTACTTCAATGTCAATCTCAAAAGCATGAAGCTCATCAGGTTTAATTTCTGATTTTGTTTCTTTTTATTTCTACCATATTTATCTATCCTTGTACCAACTGCCACAAACCTGGAAATCTGCAGCAGAAAAGGACACTTTTCCTACACCTTTTCCATCTCAGTATTCCAAATGACCTGTTTCTTAATTGAAGCACCAAATAAATAGTATAGGTCAAACAACGAGAACAAACTCATCCCCTTCATTTTGGGCTGAATATTCAAGAACAAAGACATTACATAACATATACTATTAATATCAACTAATTACAATAGCAACTCGTTAGTCATTATTGCTATTTCTATTGGTGGGAATAATAATAATTTATGTAAATGATAAATCATTCCAAGTTATATAACTGCCTTCAGAAAAAATTAAACAGCAATCTACTTCATGTACACATAAATTGTTCTTCCATAGTCCTTTCCTAATAGGAAGTCCAAGGACAATCTCAATCCTTTGAAAGCTCCTTTATTAATTTAGATTTTCACTTTTTCCATTCAAAATTTGCCCATTCAATTCACCGGCATTACAGATGGTGCTGAATTTTGTAAAAAATTACAATTAAGTGTGCCAATATATTTTAAGTTCCTAATTTTTTTTTTTTTTTTTTACAATCGAGCTCTCTAAAGAATTTACAGTCTCAGTTGGGAAGGCCTGAAAACTTCTATCTCTACTTCTATCTTCTATTTCTACAGAGATACTGTTGATACACCAAGTATATATTAATGTATGCTAAACACACAAATGCTTTAAGTGACATGATACACATGGGGAGTACTCATATTAAAAAAGACTTCTGAGAGTGAATTAGGGCACAGGTGGAAAAGGATTCATATGTAGCAAGAAAAGCCAAAAAGGAAGTATGTATAAAATACATAAGGACTTCAACATAGGGCTCTGATAAAGAAAATAACATTAAAAAAATAAAAGGTCATGACTATGGACTGATGCTGAAGTGTGTTACTACATATAATAACTATCATCTCATCTTTTATTTATTTATTTATTTTTTTGGAGACTGTGGTTTTTTTTTTGTTGTTGTTGTTGTTGTTTTTGTTGCTGTGTAGTTAAGGCTGAACTTGAACTTACCATGTAGCTCAGGCTTGGCTCAAGGTCATAATGATCCTTTTGCCTCAGCCTCCAAAGGGCTGACACTACAAGGTGTGCACCACAATTCCTAGCTAAATAGCACTTACTTCTTAAAGAGAAAGGACATTTACAGAAACTTTGGGAAGACATAAAATCAGAGAAAAAAGTCTTTTCACTTGTATATCTTTGACTTTTTACATTTTGAAAATATTAAGATGTCACAAAGCTACTTGAGTGGGGAGCTGAAGTGAGGCATACAATAGTTTAAAGAAAAATATTCTAGCCCAAAGATCCTAAGGTGGCTATAAGTTTCACTTGAGTAAAGAGCCGATATGAAGCCAGCATTCTAAGGATAGAAAGGGATGGCAGACAAACAGGAACAAGATTATATAAAAATCTTAAGTTTGGGTTTGACTTGATGGATAAGAGGATGCCTTGGTGTGATATGGCATCAAAAGAATTAGAAGGACACTCATAGGTGGATAAATGGTAAAGAACATTAAAATGGAAGCATAATCAGTTCTAATATTTAAGCCACAATAAGTGGTTGAAAACTCAAAGGTCACTGAAAAGCTGAGAAATAATGATATGTTTAAAAGAGTAGGACAATTCTGGTCAAGTTAAATTTAAGAAGAGAATGTGGCACACTTTGAATACAAATTGCACATAAAGGCAGATAACTTTAAGGCACAGACACGGAAGCTAGAATGTACAGGTGCAGATGTGCTGGTGAGGTGACAAGATGAATTCTGCGAAACAAGAAGCAGAATGTCAGGACTGACAGTTTAAGACTGCAGTGAGAAGATATGAGCAATCTAATGCTAACAAAAGTTTTAAACTTTATTATAGAGGCATTCTTAATAATAAAAAGGTTTTGTGCTCAAGAATTTTCCAATAATCCAGAGTTACTTACTGAAACAGACATTTAAGACTATCTAGACAAAAATTAATGTCTTGAGCTGCTCTCATGCAGCACTAGTGAAAGATAACCCGATGCTCACACCATTAGAGTAATGCCATCGAGTTCCTGGAACCACTAGCTCGAATGTCAGCTTGGCCACTCTGTCAAAGTAGATGAATAGACGACATTCTATTTCATGATGAAATGATTTGGGAAGAGGTCTTAAAGAAAACATTCAGGTTTTATCTTGTGCAGGAACACAGTAGATAGAACATTCTGCTCTTGTAAGAAAAGAAGACCAGCCTTCTATTAGAGAAAACACTGCCAACCTCTAGAGGCTGTCCTGAGGGACATAACACGTGACCTGTTGCTTTGGTGGTATTCACATTTTAGGAATAGGTTATTCACGGATACATCATTTAAAGGCCCATCTGAATGTGCTTCATTTTTCCATAAAATAAATTCCCAAATACAGTGGACCTTCAGGTTATGACTGGCCTGACATACAAACGATTTGAATTATGACCGAATTTTAATTTTAACTTATGAACAGAGTCTTGAGCTACAACCCAAATATTGGCCACTTGTGCTTCCTGATGGTCTTGGATACAGATTTAATTATTAAAGAGGTCTGGAAGGAACTTTACAACATCCTTTCCTATGTGGGGTTAATTGAAAAGCACTGGGCCAATGTCTCTCTAAGGACACTGAGATCTGCCAGTGTATAAGAAAAAGTTTAAAGGCTGTGTAGAGAAGCCTGTGCCTTCTTGAGTTACAGCTAACCCTCTCGAATGAATTGAGTTTGTAAGTCAAGGGTCCACAGTATATCATCATTTATCATAGCAGCGACTGACATGCTCTTGTTATTGTGATTATCTAAGAAATGACTGTTTCCCTCCACAGTTTGCAAAATGCAAGAATGCATTCCCTTTTTTACACAGACCACTCACACTCATCCTGCATCCCTAAACATATACACTAGATGTAGGATACCAATGACAAAGCTTTTCTTTGGCTAGTTTTGTCAGAAGGGAAAAGACTACACTTGAAAATTTTGTGAAATAGCTAATTTCTATTAAATCTGTACATAATAACTGCTATCTTTTGTTGGGTATATACTATTATGATTAACATTATAAAGGTGGAGAGATACTTGTACTTGTTAATATAAAAGATATTTTGCACATTACACCAACTACTATATGACTAAAGAGTCATCTAGGATTGCTCACTCTCTCCCCCTCTAAGCTGGGAAGAGAGCGTGTAAAGGATTTACCTTAATATCAGATAAAATTTAAAAGACAATTTACTGGCATATGAATATTTCTTAAGTCTAATAAAACTTTTTAATTCATTATATCTTTTGGTGCATTCATCCAGAAGGCATAGTAAGTGCTAGATACACAGGCAGTTTTTTAAAAAAAAATAACTGATAAAGGACAGAGAATGCTTCTCACAACAGAAATGACAAGATGAAAAAAAAATCTTCATGTGGGAATTATTAGTGTTTCCTACAAATAAAATTTAAGGTTTAAGTTCATTTATTACTAGTATGTAATCATGCACAAAAGGCTACTCAAATTCTTGCCTCAAAGTATATTAGAATGAAACACAATTGTGGTTTCTGACATTTTTCTGCTCATCAGAAATTTCAATTTTTAAACAGTGCAGGTTAGTTACTTTTCTCTCACTGAGACAAAATACCTGATACCCGAAATCCTAGGAGGAAGGGTTTATTTTACTTAGAGCTCACAGAGCTTTCAGTCCATAACCAGCTGCTCTAAAGCTGGGAGGGCAAAAGACCACAGCAGACAACCAACATGGCACACATAAGGTAGCGAAGGCAACAAGAGGGAGTTCATAGGCGTCCTCTGCCTTTTATCTGATTCAGACTAACAGGCAGACAGCACTCACACCCTAACCGCGGGGCTCATGAGTCCAGCACTGCATGACGAATCAGTTTCAGCTTCACACAGTCTAGATCATGCCTATAACCACATGAGCTACTCAGGAGACATCTAAACCCAAACCAGAACAGTATACTTTCTTTCTTGTGTTGATTAATTAGATTAACTTAAAATTTTTGCCCATGTTTTATTTGATAGCCTTATTTTGATTTAGTTAAGTATGTCTGTATCTAAGTGTACATATGTATGTTTTTTAATGCATGTGGAAATACATGCTGTATCATGTATCACTCTAAAGTGAAAACTTTAGAGAATGTTTAACCACTGGAAACAGTTACCTTAAAATCTCTTAGCATTTTTAATTACAATTTTATGATGTTCAAGTTTTACTATAAAATGTCAATGAAGTCTTAGGTTGTCTTGGTATTATCATCTCAGAATATTTTTCTTTTTAAGTTAAAGTATAGTCAGTGCTCTGTTAACCATAAAGATGATCCACTTTTTTTCACTAATATTAGAGGATTAACTCATTTCAGTATAATTCATGAGTCTCCCAGGATAAAAGTGACAAGCCACAATCAGGGTTATAAAAACTGCCCATGAAAAACTGCCCTTGTTAAATTATTGGCACACAAAAATGATACTCAAACTAAAAAGTCTGACATTCTTAGCATTTCAACCTCAACTACTTGAATCTTAGAACTGACCCTAAAACAAAAAGTAACATATATCAAACACTTGTAGTTACTCCCATCTACTTATATGAATAAAGTATCTTCAAAATAAAGTCATTCTTTAAAATAAAATGTGATCAGCCTTCAAAACTGCTATGTATAATTACTTCTGGAAATATTTCTACACTGTAGGTGGCATAATAAATCTTTGATCTAAAACAATTTGGCAGACCTACAAAGATAAACTTAACAAAAAATAACTTATAGGGAAATATTTTGAATTAATATAAAATATTAGAATTTTAACAACTCAAAATACATACCTCTTAAGAAAAACAAAACTTAGGAAATAACACAGGTGAGATGAATATACCAAATGAAACAAAGTAAGTTTAAAAACAAACCTGTAAGCTAGTTTTAAAATATGAATTTTATGTTCTGAAACATAAACTGAGTGGTGCCTCAGTTCATGAGTTTAATTCTTTCCAATTCTGGAATTGGACCATTTCCAATTGGAACTGCAGCAACTGGAAGAGTGGAATGAATTTGGTGTCCAGAATTGTGGGAAAGAATTAAGTTCACGAACCAAAGTACCACTCTATTATACAATGCATTTCTCTGTTAAGAATAAGTGCTTTGGATAGCTTTATCAAATCAGCCCATAGTTTTTGTTTTACAGTGATAAAACATTAAGCATTCTTCCCTGCTGAGTAGTTATGACATCAAATAAAAAAAACTGCCTGAAGAAGAAAATGTACAGACATAATAATCAAATTCCCTGTGGTATTAATGGATAATGTGAAAGCTAAAAGATGATCCATTTTATTTTAAAATTCATTATAAAAATTCTTGATTATTTTAGAATGAAATACATATCCCTATAATAGTTTTCCTTAAGCAATGGCAAAATTAATTAACTATCACTATGATATATGTGGTCATCAGAACTCTAACAGGAAAGGTAAAACATGGCTCTTTTGAAGGCTGTATCTGTTATTTTCCAAAGACATGCCAAATAATATTTGTACTCCTTTTTTAAAAAAAAACAATAAAAAAAACTGGCTCTTGGCTTTTTGGCTAAGATTAAGTGTAATATTTGTTTTTATCAGTTTAAAACAATACAAAACAAAATAAAAATATTCAGAAACAAGCACATCATTACCAAATTTTTTGAGCTTTGAAAAGTGCTAAGATAATGCAATGACAAAGCCTACTTTTAAATTTTCAATACATGTCTACTATTCCTAAAAATTTTGTTTTTGCTTGTTTTATTCAAAATACTTTTCACTCAAACTGGTTTGAATATTTAATAAATTTTGAGATACAAACTACTTGAAAACAATTAAAGTGAAGTGTCCCTTACTTAACTACAGAGAGAGATGTAAAAAAGATACTGATCAGATATTAGAAACATTCTGGAAATCCAGAAAAATAATTGAACTATTAAAAATATGCTTCAGATAGGATATTTACTTAGAAGTGACTTAGAACATTTTCCAAATTTCAAATAAAATTTTGATAATAAATTATGTTATATTTTTATTTCTGGTATTTGTATATGTTAGAATATTTTTAGCCTATAAGATATATGCAGTATAATTTCTACTGCTACATTTCCAGTATTCTAATATGACAATGCATAATGCAAACATCTCACTTTTTCGCACTGTTTACTACTGATGGTGGGAACTTTGAGAATACATTCAAAATTAGATTCTTTTTCTCAAGTCTTTGCTCTATATAAACTGCATGAGAAGTACCTGTTACAGTTGTCAGCTGACTTAAGTAACAAAGAGGTACAAGGATTAGGATGTACAGTTCTCTGATTTGGGGGTTAAAAAAAAATCTCAGAATCAATTATATTTACTACTAATTTTCAGAACAGCGTAAAAAATGAAACAACAATTTGCTATTACAAAATCCAGTTCCAAAATTAAACTTGGTTCATTTCATATACTATACATTAAAAATGACAAAGATGTTTGAAAGACAGTTTTAACACATCCCAATAAACTCAAAGATACAGAGATAAAAAGGAATATTTTAAAATGGTAATTCACATAGAAGATTCATTATATATGAAGAAAAAATATATTTTCTTGTTTCATATTTTTTATAATTAAAATAGAAATAAAACTGGATACTACCATCATAAAAATTATTACTTAACAGAAATTGATCTATATTTAGGTTGTTGAAACTCATATCTGTATCTATCTATCCTATGTCTACAACTATCAATTAATCAATACATCCATTGATCTCCTGCAATACTAGGGACTGAACCCAAGGTCTCAGGCTTGCTAGGAAAATGCTACATTTCAAGGCCATCTAAGTTTTATTTTGAGACAGTGTGTTCTTAAGCTTCCCAGGCTGGCCTCAAAACTTGGGGTTCTTGTGTCTCAGCTTTCTGAGTAGCAGGGAGTACAGTGCTGTGCCACCATGCCTGCTAAAATTCTAATATCTTAAAAATACGGAAGAGATGCAGAAGGAGGAGGAGGACAAAGAGTGGAAGAGGGAGACAGTGTCAAAATTTTTATCTTTAGAAATACACACTACTTTTTTGCTGGGCGTAGTGGCTCACACCTGTAATCCCAGCACTGGGGAGGCAGAGGCAGGAGGATTGCTTGAGTTCCAGGCTTGCCTGCACTACAAAGTGAGCTCAGGGACAGCTTGAACTACTAAGCAAGACTCTGTCTCAACAAACAACAACCACAACAACAACAAAAACAACAACAAAAAAAGAAATACACATTACTTTTTTTTTAACAATAAGTTCTCTCTAAGCACTGCAGGCTTATTTTTAAAATAGTACTTTAAAAGTTAATACATTTACTAAGTTTGAAGGAAATTTTTTTCTTATACTTTCTATTATTTATATTTCTACCTAGAATACACTGAACTTCAGAATACTTCCCAAAATAAAGACTTACCCTACACAGTTTTTTCTGAAGAAAGATAATGAAGGAGCTTAGTACTTACATGAGTGAAATATTAGAATTCACATTTTTATACAGATCAACCATCAACCATTCAACTAAAATAGCAATAATTTCAATAGTTTCTGTGATATCTAAGGCTACCTTAATTTTGACTATATATTTTAACTGTAAGTAAATTTTATCTATGCTGTAGAAGATATTTAAAAGATTTTAGAAAACTGACCCAAGATTTCAAGTGAGCCCTATAAACTTCAAGATAGCTAAGTAGGCAGTTTAATAGTAAGATGCTAAAGTATACTTGAAAATAAGTAGTAGCCACTTAAACTTTATATTTACCTCCATTTCATTAGTTGATATAATCTTAAAAACATTAAATTTGCTATCAGGAGATCAGTATGTTAAAAAATTGAAATAAAGCTACAATTTCTTCCCCTTACTTGTTGGCAGCAATATAAGCCTTTTAATTTGAGGCTTTCAAATTCTGCACACATTCTAGGATGTTTCACTAGACTCAATTATCCACCTTAACCCTCAATTACCTTAGAAATAATTTTTATTAAATTTTACATTTTAATTATTTAATCAATACCTAAAATTATAAATCAATCATTCTTTAGTAATTTGCACTTAAGAAGTTCTCATGAGAATATAATGAAGTTGTATAATCTAAAAATTTTTTGCTGGTTTTCCCCTTGCTTAGTGATATCAGGAAAATGATATTTGACTCCAACCCTGTGCACAGCGACAAAGGCATAATGAAGATGTAAGACTTCCTTGGCATAATCTGATTTTCTGCAGAGCAGACGGAGTTAGTATGCAAAGGTCCAGACAAAATGTAAGAGATATATTTCAAAATACATCTTTACCAACATTCTTATGATAGCTTGGAAAAGAATTTTCAAATGGACAATTCAAATGTCCTAAGGTGAACTTCGGGCTGCTTGATGATAATGATGACATATGAAAACAAACAGAAACTCTAACAAAATTATTACGAGAATAAAGACTAAGATCTACCAAAAGTCCCCCAAACTGAGGTGGAGCTGGGTGTGGAGGCGAATGCCTGTAATCCCAGTACTCTGTGAGGCTGATGCAGGAGAATAGTGAATGTGAGTCCTACCTGGGCAACTTAGGGACTTGGTGAGAATGTTATCTCAAAACCAAACAAACAAACAAAACAAGGCCAGGGTTATATCCCAGAGCTAAGGCCATGGGTTCAGTCTCTACCACCACAAATACAAAGAAACAAACAAAAACCCCTAAAATATAAACTTTCATATTAGTTATTGAAGAAAATGGAATGCACTAAAATCACCTGAGTTATTTAGTAGTACAGTAAGCTAAAACTGATATCATATAAACAAGGCAAACAATTTTTTCCAATCTTGCTCCGTGAATTTACTGGTGAGATTAAGAGGTAAGTCAATTATTTATAAATGTCACTTTTGGCTTAACAAAACAGCCTAGTCTTATTTATTAAAATATGACATTTGTTGCCTTGGGAGAAATCATCTTCATTATCATACAGTTGTATCCTGTTTCTAAATTATCAATGAACTTAAGTCACAAACTTTTATTATATTGATTTTCAGTTAACAGTGTTGATCTCTGCCTTCACTTCTTTTAGGCTATATACCTATGGCAAACTTTCCTTCTATGCTTTGCAATTTCAAAGTATACTGTAAGATGCATTTAAGTTCTCTGGCCAGAGACCAATCACTAGGTCTCTGGGATTCCACTGCCCACCGAGACTAAGAAGAGCTATCACACATCCATCCATCCATCTGCTCACTCACGAGCATCCACTCACCCAACCAAACACATCCATTCATTTTAACCTGTGACGGGCACAGCAAGGCAGTCCTACTAGTTAGGAGTTCCATCTGAAAAATCAGTAAATAAGAATGAATAATAAGAAGGGGGAAAAGAGGAAAATTATAACTACAGTAGAGAAAAAACAAGCGTGTAGAAGAGACTGGCTATATAAAAAAATCACTTTTATTTAATGTCCATCATTTAGTGAACTGTCGGACTTGAGGTTTCTATAGAACATAATATAATATAAAGTGCCAGGAAACAAAAGGACATCAGCACTTCAAGAGAATTACAAAATTCTTTACGAGGAAATTTACTGAATACAGTTAAGAATGGATGGAAATTTATTATGAGAAAAATGGATGTAGTTTCTAACTTGTATTTCAAGATTCTCAAGACTATCATTCTCTGGAGAAGAAACCACAAATAAGCAGAAAATATATGCATGCAAGAATTATAAAATTATATGAGGAAAACAGCAAGGCATGTATTCCATTTTCAAACAAGAACTGTAGAAGATGTTTAACTCATCTGACAAATATCAGATTTAGTACTCTTTGTGTTTTTTTTTCCCCAGAAAAACTCTTACAAAATTATCTTTTAACCTTTCTTATCTTTAAACTGCATCATGTGTTAAAATCCTATTTGGATTTGGCTGGTATTAATGACCCTTTCTTCCTGACTAATGACATTATGAAGACATTAGTCATGTTTTTATAGTGGCCAAGGGCCTATCAGCAATACAATTTGTCCATCTCTTAAAATTTCATATATCATGAGATAAATTATAACACATCTAATGTTCTAGTGGAACAAGAGGATCAAATATCAGGCTAATAATAACACAAGAGCAAACAATAGGATTCTAACTATATAATTCTGAGAGAGTGCCTACAATTTTAACTAGTTTTATGATGATATAACTGTAGCTAAAAGCTTATCTTTTGTGTCTACAGTTCTCACAAAGTATGAGCAAGGCATAAGAAACAGTACTTTAATAAGACTGATCACAGTAGGGCTGGTAACTATATCTGCAATTATCTATCTAGCTATCTAGCTATCTAGCTATCTATCTAGCTATCATCTGCTTATTTGGTACTAGGGAAGGAACTTGGGGCCTTAGGCTTGCAAGGCAGACGCTGAAACTGCTGAGCTAAATCCCCAGCCCTATTTAAATCCTTAGAGCCATGCAATTCGCCATTAGGTCCACCAATATTTCAGTGTGGTAATGAAGGTTCAGTGACTGCTTTAACCTATCTGAGAAGGATGTAAAGTATCTTCCAAAATCTTTTGGGTGTCATAATCATATTAGCAAGAGGAAAGTCTTGTCTAAATCATGTAGTGTAATTGCTTTGTAACAATTCTTTAAAATGCACAGAAATGTTATTGTCACTTAGTGTTTAGCTGTGGGAGGCTAACAGTAAGGACCTGTGTTTGTTCTTACTTTGTCTACTATCTAAGCCAGATTCTTTTTAGGACCTTTCATTCTGACCATGGCAATCCCACTACCACTGTGTATAAGTACAAATTCTATGTCTCTCTTTGCTGAAGTCAGCCAAGAAGATACTCTACTGGAAAAAGTAACGTGTCTCAAAGGTTTAGAAGCCCAGAGAAGAAGTGATACATGCACAAGACAACAATATATAAACCAATCAACTTAGCTTCTCAAGAAAGCCATGTTTACACACATCAAATTATATACTCTCTGGAAAACTAAATTAAAAAACCTATTTATAGTTTGCTAAATCAGAAATAGTAGGGGTCAAACAGTATAGTATCCTAGGATTTTCTTCCTAAAGGCCACTGAATATGCTTTTGATACAGATCACTTTCTCCTCAATGGCTCTTTTGTTTTATTTAAAATTATATCTGCACAATAACTAGGTCACCTTGAATTTCAAGTATAATACTGCCTATAAATTCAATTTAACATCATATTATCCAAAATTACCATAAACAGGAAACAGGTGTGACCCTTATTGTCATGCTGGAAGGATAGAGACAAGATGGGTTAATCAACTTGCTTAAGGCTACAGGGTCTAAGTTCATTACAGGCTCTATATGAGCCACAGTATGACTTAGCTATTAAAGTATTATTGTAATCAAAAGCTTCTCTAGAAAGTAGCACTTCCATATTGAGAGGTACCATCCCCTTTCACTGGGAAATGATGTTTTAACCTATTTCTGAAGAACAAGTTCTAGATGGTATATTTTAGTAGTTTTTTAATTATTATTATTATTGGAAGGCAATAGTCTTAGCTTGGAGTAAATAAGCCAGAAATCAAGTAGGAAAAAAAACTCCTGTTTATTTCATTTTTGAGTGTCTACATGTTTTGCTTTGTTTTGTTAGTACTGAGGAATCCAGGGGTGCTCTACTACTGAGCTATGTACTCAGTTCACTGTGCAGACTTTATGTGAGGAAGAGGTTGGAGTTTGCCAAAGTTGAAAACTCAAAAACTTTTAAGCACCTGCTTTTCATTCAACAGAAAGCTATGAATTCTAGTCACCAATTCTTTTTGTAATTCCTCATTAAGATAAAAATAAAAAAAGCTAACTCATCTTAAGGAATACTAAAAGCAGAATAGTCACTTCTAATTTTTATAATTTTCTCTTTCCAACCTACTTGAGTGATATTTCCTGCATTATGTAGGACTGACTTTCTTTAAGCAAGGGTGCAGATTGGAATACAACTATCTGCAATAAAAATAGTTCAATATATCTTAATTTTTTATATAGTTCAAAGTCTTCACAGAGATTGAGGAAAAAAAAGATCTATAAAGCAAATAATGACTAAATTTAATGTTCTTATTAAGTAACTACTGTGTAATAAGTCCTAAGAAGGAAGATAAGGTTAAAAGTACTTCTTGCTCACTAGGAGCACATAGGTGGATTGAAGACAAGGTGAATGGGTTTGAAAATTAAAAGAAAAAAAAAAAAAGCAAATTCTATATGCATTTCAATAAGACCCCCACACATTACATGTAATTGTTAGATTAATTTTAGAGGTAACAAAAGGGTCCATCTCACCATTAGATGAGATAATCATGTTAGAAGGGTTAGTAGAAATGGCAACATTTAGGTAGCAGATAAAGGGTAGGAGAAGAACCATACAGAAGACAAATGAGTTCAATGAGAGGAGTAAATGGCCAGGATGGTCCAGTAGCTAAGGCCTGACTGTGGAAGACCTCGGCAGACATAGTCAGGAATCTGAACACTCACTGTGCCCTGCTCTATATAAGTGCTCTGTGTTGGTATTGTCATGTTTTAGCTTCTCAGTAACCCAGAGAACTAGATATATGGATCAGGAGGCTCAGTAAATTGAAGACACTTGCTGATTAATGAAGGAGCTAAAATTCATCCACCCATCTATTCATTCTTCTCTCCTTCCTCCCTTTTTATCTCACTCCCGTTCTTGTTTTCCCTTTGCTCTTTCTTCCTTTTCGGCCTCCTCCTACTCCTTTTCTTCTCTCTTTTCTTTTCCAAGACTGGGATTACCACAGACCTCTTGACCTGAGATACATCCCTAGACTCTTTTTTAGTTTTTAGTTTGATACAGGGTCTCCCTAAGATTTTAAATTGTTCAGGTTTTGAATTGTTTAATTTATACCTTGAACTTCTCATCCTCCTGCCTAAGCCTCCTAGAGCACTGGGATTGTAAGTGTGCATTACCAGCCCTAGCTGCACGAGAATATCTTCACTGAGGAAGTGATATAAAAAAATTAGTTGTCCAGGAAGTATACTCTGTCAAGGTAGTACTGGGGGACTGTGTTAAACAGAACAGGTTGTTTTGCCTTAGTAAATTAGTGTTAGGAGTAGTTTCACAGGTCAGGAGTAGTTTCACTGAAAGGTTTAGAAATGGAGCAGAGATTGATTAGTTCATGTAACTGTGAAACATGGGCAGAACTAGCCTGATACCAGTACCCCCAAATCAGGCATTATCCCAGCCATGTTACTCTGTGTGTTGACCTTATTCTCTCCTACCACATATTCACTGTCTCTCACCACCATGGCGAGTGTATGAGGAAGTGAAAGGGGCAAATAGTTTAGCTACCTAAGAGAGAGAGAGGAATCCAATCTAACATCTTTGTACAAAATCTCAGTTAAGGATTCTAGCTGGCTATCTTTGTGGCCAAGTACTGAGGGTAGTAATACAGAGGGAATAATAATGAATTCTGGAGAGGTAGTATACCAAAAGGATATGGATTGCTATTTGGAATAGTCAGCTTTCCATCACTGTGACAAAATACCTGACATAAGTTGACTTAAAGGACAAAGATTTAATTTGACTCATGGTTTTGTGTAGGCCTATTGTGAGGCAGCATCATAGCACAGAGAATGTAGCAAAGTTCCTCACCTCTTCCAAGTAGGCCCTGCCTCCTAAGTCTCTACTGTCTCTCAATAGCACAACCAGCTGGGGACCAAGTCTTTAACACAAAAGCTTTTGAGGACTTTCCAGATCAATCATGTTGCTGTTTTCAGAAGATACTAAAAAAGAACTACTATTTAGAAAGGCAACAGTGCTCATTTCAGCAGCACAAATACTAAAATTGGAATGATACAGAAGAGAAACAGTCATTCAGTACAATCAGTAGACAAAGAAACAGTAATTTACTAAGGCAAAACAAATTCTTTCATGATTGAAGACAACATAGATGGCACAGATGAGACATTAAATTGTTCTGATTTAACTGTTATACAATGCAGTTTATATTTTTCTTTACAGGCCTGTTAAAGCTACATGAGTATTACTTATCAATAACTGGGCATGGTAGTACACTCTTATAATCCCAGTACTCTGGAGGGCAGAGGCAGAAGAATTAAAATTCCAACCCAGTCTGGATTACTTTTCAACTTAACAAGATCCTGTATCAAAATAAAAAATTAAAGGGGAGGTATCAGCAAGATAAATCAGTGCAAGGGCTATAGTGACATGCCCCCCCCAATCTGTTATTTAATGCTAAAATGATCCCCCAACTTTTTCCTATATGTAATCTTTAATAATTTACTTCAGGAAAGATGATTTTGATTTTTGTCCTCCAGATGTTTTTATAACATACTGCTTTCATACTTAATTATCTTTCATTTAATTTCTGTATTCCATCATATTTGCATTCTTCCTGAAAGGAATCATTGACCTATTACTAGGTTGGCTTGCAGAAAACAAAAAAAGTTTGACCTTTCATTGGCTATTAGACTGACACTATGTATTAAACTGACCTTAATTCCTAGAGATCCAAACAATCACAATGACCCACCATCCAAGTAGTACTGAAAGAGGTCACCAGATCAATAGTGCTTCAGCTCAGGTCAGTTCTACATTTGTGTCCAATGGTTCTCTGAAATCATCCTGTGGATATTTCTCAAGTTTCAAAATACATTAACTAAAAGAGATATACCTGGCAACTGGCAGAATTTCCATATTGGGTGAAAATAAAAGACCTTTCTGATAGCTTGATATTTTCCATCTTACATTTTTAGTGGTAACATTTACATATGGTTTGTTTAGAATGAATTCATTGTTACTAAAGGTAATTGCCTGTTTTGTCTGCATGCACATCTAAAGATACAGAAAGGAAAGTCTTATAATAAGCTATATAAATATATATCTTTAAAATATAATAGTAATAATATTAGAGGTATCAAGAAAAATAGTGCTTGATTTTTTTCTAAGCTTTATAAGTAAATACATAGAAGCTAATTATGTTATATTAATCAATACATTAATATATATCACATGTATGATATATAAATCAATAAACCATTAGATGAGATGCAGATTTTAACTTTTAGCCTTCATCTGTTCCTCTGAACAACTTGCTTCTAGTAAGAATAAGCAGACAAGTTGAAGCTATGATTATTGGAACAGACCCCATATTGATGTGTTCAGATGGCACTATGCTATCTTTCTTCTTCCCCCATATTCCCCAGGCATGTGTGGGGAATTTTCTTATGTTGGTTAACACTCTTCCTCATCTGGATTGCTTTCAACTATGTGACAACAAAGAACTCAAACACCAAAATAGCAGCAGTTACATATCCTCTGTATGACAGTGTAATTTCTTCTGCCTTAAGGCTGTGTCTAGCACTGAAATCACAGTCTGTTTACTTCGATCCAGTGCTACATTACATTGGGAAGGATTTAACTCTTAATTATAAATACACAGGGGAATTAGCTCTCAGCTCTGTTTAGCTTAGAATTGGAGATGAAATTGTGCAGTTCATTTTGCTGCTGAGCCAATCATGCCATTCAGTAAAAACTTCCTTCCAACTTTATCAGACAAACAAGAATATGATGCTATATGATGTTAAGATGCCAAGCAATGAAATTATTAGAACAACACAGAACAAAATCTGGTGGCTAATGAGTATGGGAGATTAATCTTGAAGGTTTTCCATTGGATCTGAATGTCTGGTTTTCTCAGATGTTTCTGTTGGGGAATTAGTACTTCTGAGTTAAAGTTATTTTGCAAAATAAAATCAGACTAGGGATATTATGTGTATATAGTTAAACTGTGTGATTATCAAAAACTCTAATCCTTTTAAAATCAGTATTTTATACTCTCAATAAAACATCACCTTTTAATGCCCCATGTTACCGATGTCACCTAGTAATTTCCAAGTCTGAGAATCTAACTTCTGAAATATCTCTTTCATGGTTCTCTCCTCTCTTCCAATTTCTACAAGACTAATTAATACCAAAGCTGAAATCTGAAGTTAAGTGTAAAATTTGAATCACCCTTCATATTTACAACCTGAAGTTCAGTTTTTTCCCCTGCTTTTTTTGCTTTTACTATTTTAACATGTCATTTGATATACACAGACGACTACGTAACACGCATAAATAACAAAGCTTAAAAATAAATAGTACGCAACTCATTTTAAAATACAGGCAAAATATTTGAATATGTACCTCACTAAACAATCAAATAAGCATAATAAATTATGTTTAACATCATCTGACATGAGGGAAAAATAAATTAAAATAAAGAATATGACTGCACACTTAAAAAACAGATAGAATCCAAAATACTAGCAACATAAACTACTGGGGGAGGTATAAAGCAAAAAGAATTCTCTTTCAGTAATAATTAAAATGCAAAATAGTGCGACCATTTTGAAAAACTACTGTTTACAAAACTAAACACAGTCTTCACATATGACCCAGAAATTTTGCTACAAAGTATTTATTCAACTGATCTGAAAATTTATGTTCATAGGAATGCCTACACGTAACTGATTATATCAACTGCATATAATTGCAAAAAACAGACAAAATCAAGAAGTACACTAATGGAATTTAATAACCTTTAGAATATTGCTCAGTGTAAAAAAAAAAAAAGAGCTATCAAACTATGGAAAAACACACACATTAGACACACATTTAAAACACAACATTGTTTCTTTGGTGTGTGAAACCAAAAGTGGAAATAAGGATGAAAATATGTAACAGATATTGGGAAATGGGAAGATATACTCAAATGGGTGGGGGAACAAGGGAGAGATAGGGAGAAAGGAAGGACAGAAATAACAAGGAAATGAAGTGAAAATACAAGAGGAAAAAAGCTTTTGTACATAGGGAGGGCAGAGGGCTTGGGTGGGTGGAAAAGAAGAAGTAGGATCTAACCTGTGTAAGTACAAATTGCTATGATGAACATTATCACTATGTATATTTAAAATGTACCAGTAAGCATATGCTTTAAAAACATGAAATGAAAATACAAAAAAAGTAGTTGTACTTAGTAGTAAAAAATACTTATGAACATACAACTCACTTAGAAGCTGAACATTATCTGTAACTCTGTAACTCGCACATATCCTCTGTGCTCCTTCCAGTCCTCTTCTCCCTACTTAGTTTCTGCTCTCCCTAAAGAGATCATGGATTTATAAGGGTCCACACAAGAGGGCCCATTCTCCAGTAATGGCCTCGGTGATGTAAGTCATTGATACCAGCCATCATTGAGCACGTTTATATCAGTTTCCTGTACTGAAACCGGTGAGGTACGCCTGTGCTCAAATCTCACTGGCTTAATCTTCACTGGGACCCCCCTCCCACAGCAGCCTGAACTGAGTGTAGCCTATGCAGGCTTCATTTTTTCTTACAGGTCTATGTTATTTGTTGGTGCCCCTCACTGATATCCAGTGATGGCGAATCTTTCAGAGCTTTCAATGATAAGGAACAGCCAACCATGGAAGGTGAGCAATAGGGCACCAGCACTGACAAGACATTAGTCCATAACGTATAACAAAGTTTTGTAGAAAATTACTACTTGTAAGTTATGGAAGTACTCGAAAATAGTTGTTTTCCAGGCTGAGATTTCAATTTATGAAATGAACACTGGTTATGACAACACTCTGGACTTTTGGTAATGAAAATATAAATTTTCTTAACTAATACCCTCTAACAAGTTCTACACCATATGAAAATTTAACAAGAAAGCTAAGAGTTAAAAGGAAGGGTTAAAAAAAAAACGAGAGCTTAATAAACAACAAAGGCTGGAACAAGAAATGAAGAACAAGAACATTAAGTAGTAAAATCAGGTTCTCTACCAGAAATTCTATGAAAAGGAACAACACAAAGAAGGTAGGAAGGTGATCTGGGTACTAAGGGGGAGGAGAGGGGAGGGAGCAGATGGAAAGAGAATATATTTCCCTGTGAATGTATTTATTACATACCACATATATACTGATAAAACATTTGTTATGAAACAAGGAAGTAAAATGGTCATAGAAGGATAAGAACTTTTTATAAAAACTGAATTCTTTATTGGTACATTTTATATACACGTCACGATCACACTCAACATTGAGAATTTGTACCAGTGTATGAGATGACTTCGCATTTTTTCCCATTCCTCTACCTACCTTCCAACCCCCTGCCCCTGTATAAATATGCTTTGTTTCTTTTTATACCATCATATTTTTTTCTTTCCCCTTGGTACTTACACCTACTCTTTTCCCTTTAAATATTTTCTATTTCACAATATCTATCATGCATTCTGAACTTATTTGCATCTTCAGATTTTCATACCAGAGAAGGATAAGAACTTTTAGTTAAACAGAGAAATCCAGGACTCATAGAATGTTTTAGGAAGCAGTTCCTATGAAGTTGTTGGATTTTCTTCTTTTATGTTAAAATGTTTAGTTTTGCAATCTAATTACCTTAGAATAACCCTTACTGTAAGGGTTATCTTATAATAACCTTTTTTGGAGCAGAACCATTTTACAAAACCTAAAAAAAAGTCTTTGTACATGAGACAAGTTATTAGGAATAAACAAAATTAACTAAACTATAAACTAAAGAGCTGACAGTAAGTTCTGTCCAATGTAGGGGATGACAGAGATGTCATCATGTCAGGTGAGTACTACTGGCTAGCCCTGAAAGACCATGGCCAGAACTAGTCAGTGGGTCTGTGGCTTGGTAGACATCCCTAGAAAATATAAGGACTCTGCAGTTTGTTCTCACTGTGCTGCCAAATTGTTGGGAAATACAGAATGGATCTGAGGAAGTCAGTGAAATGCTCTTGTCTCTGTACTTCCCCATGTCCACCATACCCACACTCAATCTGCTCTAGGAAGCACACTCAGTATAGCAAGACAAAATGTCACCCCTCAGCTTTAGTTTAGGTACAGTTTTCTCACACATATAACAAGGTGGCTTTTCTATTTTGACTGTAAGGTGGACGTGCATTGATATAGACGACAAACTCCACATTCAATAATGTGAACTCATTTCTTGTTATGATGCTTTACTTGAAATTGTCAAAATGTGTTAGGATAACTCATTATATTTTCACCCAAAGGGTTTGCCTGCTACTTCTTGTTTTTATCTCAATTAATTTTGTGTCTGCCGGACTAACACAAATTACCACTTCCACGTCTTGCACTTTTAAAAATAAAGCTAATTTGGTAGGTGTTTAAAGCTTTATTAATATTTATGTAGTCATTAGCAGCGGCTATGATGTTAGCAAATTTCTTTTTAAAATTAGAAATTCTACTTTCAATACTGTCTTTGGGCTGCAACATTTCCACTCTGACCACATCATTCAGAACACTTTTCTTAGGGCACAAAGAGAAATCTCAGAAGGTCACAGAAAAGTTGCTTTTAGTTTTCCCGCTACTTATCTTGCCCATTCTGTGTCATGAGTCAGATTACTTAATATATTTTTTTAATAACTTTCTTCTGAACTTTAGTGGCAGCCTTTGATCCTCAAGAATACAACCAAGCACCACTCTTTACCATTTGATTCCCCTTATTCAACTTAAACTTGGGTGGTGCAAGTCATAAAGAAGTCTAGTGCATATACTAATGTATTATTGAAATACACAGTGCAGCTCTCAAAAGAAAGGACCCAAAGGGCATGACCCGTATCAAACAAAGTGATCAATAGCTCCTAGTCACTATTCTCTCAGCTCCCTCCAAAACAAAAACATAACAAATAAATGAAAAACAACTACAGTTTCTTTTTTTTTTTTTTTAGCATTGTGATTGAGGAAAAACAGTAGAATTTATTGAGTGCCAATCTACTGAGAATAGCAAGTCTTGAGGATGATCACATATAACAAATAGAAAATAATGATAATTGAATTGGCTTAGAAACAATACAATTGTCCAGGAAGTTTTCCTAAATTCCTATCCCAAGTGTTCCATTTATTAGATATGTGACCTCAGGCATGTGATTTGACCTCTCCGTGCCTTAATTTTCTCATTTGAAAAATGAGGTAATATTTGTATTAGTATCATTCAGATATTATAAGTAACAAAAGAAAACATACAGGATACTACCTGGTATACACAACAGCCATTCCCTTATCCATTCTGTATGTGTTCTAGGTTCCCCAGTGGACATCTGAAACCAAGAATACTGCTAAACTCATATACTGTGTGTAACACACAAAAATGATATATATGATAAACTTTAATTTATAAATTTGACACAATAATAGAATAAAAACACTAAAATGAATATTAGAAAAACAAAATAAACCATTATCAAGCAAAACAAGGATTACTAGAACAAGCACTGTGAGGGTTTATTTGATAAACAAGATGACTACCAAGTGACTAACAAATCCATAGTATTACACACACGTGGATACACTGGACATAAGGAGGATTCTTTTTTTTTTTTTTTTTTTGGAGACAGGGTCTCGCTTTGTAGTTCAGGCTGGCCCTGAGCTCAGCCTGGAACTCACAACAATCCTCCTGCCTCTGCTTCCCAAGTGCTAGAATTACATGCGTGAACCATCACACCCAGCACTGTGGTATGTGCTTCTGATTGCTGGTGGGTGTGAGTCACCACACCCGGTATTGCTGTACTTGGTTACTGAGGAATGAACCCAGGCCTTTGCACTTGCAAGACAGGCAATGGAACCACTGAGCTAAATTTCTGCTCCAAAAGGAGGATTCTTGTTTCAACAGATAAAGCAGGGTGGCACAGGATATCATCATGCTACTCAGAATGGTGTGCAATTTAAAACTCAGAAATTGTGCAGCCAGGTGGGTGTGGTGGTGCATATCTGTAATCCCACACTGAGGAGCTGATGCAGGAGGATCACAAGAGTATGAGGCCACCCTTTGCGCCATAGTAATTTAAAGGCCAGCCTGAACTACATAGTAAGGCCTTGTCTCAAAAGCAAAGACAAAAACTTTAAAAACATATAGCATATTTCTGAAATTTTCCATGCTATAATTTTGCATTACAATTGTCTACAGGTATTTTGAAGAGCAAAAGTGCAGATGAAAAGAATCTGCTGTATTCAGTGTTCAATAAATATTTGCTGAATGAAATAGTTTGGACAAATTCAGCCAAACATTAAATTGAATAGTTAGTTATATATAATGTACAATAAAACAAATGTACATATAAGATATTTGTACTGACAACCATGGAATTAAACATATCTGAGAATTCAATATGAATGTTTCAATAGTTCACTCTCCTGTTGTAAAAAAGCAGCAAATTAGGTGTAACAGTTTAGTTCTTAAGGGAAATATTGTTATCATACTTAGTAATGTCTTATTTTCCATTAGTGTAACTGTGTTAACTCCCGTATCTTTCGTGTAATTCTCAGTGTTGTTATGGCTTACCGATAGCAGACCACAACTGACCACTAAGCACTTAAAATGTAGCCAGCGCAAAGCGAAATGTGGTGAAGTATGAAAGATACATATTAAAGACTTAGTAAGAAAAAACGGTAATATAACTCGTTGATAATTTTTAACACTGATATAAAAGTTATAATATTTGAAAATATTCAATTAACATGCAATTTAAAAGTTCTACTTGTTCTTTTCATGTATTTTAATTTGGCTAGTAGGGAATTTAAGTTACACATATGGCTGACCATTGTTGTCTGGCTGATGTCTGGAAAGTGTTAAGACTAGAAAATAAAGAATGACTCACAATATTATTACTGCTATTTGTTTATTTATTTATTTATTTATTTTTAAGATAAGGTCTTGCTTTGTAGTTGGGGCTGGCCCTGAGCTCACTATGCAGCTCAGGTGAGCCTGGAACTCACAGCAATCCTGCTGCCTCTGCCTCCTGAGTGCTAGGATTACAGGCGTGAGCCACCACGCCCACACTGTGGTGTGTGTTACTGATTGCTGGTGAGTGTGAGTCACTGTGGTTACTGGGTACTGAACCCCGGACCCTTGCACCTGCAAGGCAGGTGCCAGAACCACTGAGCTAAATCCCTGGTCCCATTACTACTACTTGCTCCATCAGTTATGGAGGACTTACATGCTAAATGTTTTAAATAATTTCTACATGACAAAGCTTTAACAGGCTACATTTTCCCTCTTATGCACACAAAAATGGCTTCACCGTGTATACTACACAAAATCATCATCTTAGGAATGAATCTTTGTCTCTTTGCTTCTAAAGCTCAAGACACAGGAGCGAGAAAGAGGTCTCACATAAACAAGGTGGATGCCGCACTCCTCTCATAGAGAATCCCACAGTGCACATGAACACTCCAGTCTTACAAGGGCACAGGTGTTCTGAGGAATTTACGCATGATGTTAGTCATGCTTTATCTTCCAACAGTGGAGCCATTCTGCTTCCATTTTACCTGAGCCTAAACCCTCATATGCTAACAGAAAAGGTAGGAAATTAATTCACAAACATAGAGTTTATATTAAAAGAAAAATTCTGAATAAGAAAAAAATGTGTAAGTATGTAATTTGCCATATTAATCATAAAATGTTCAGCAGCTATTATAAAAATACTAATTTTAATCCGTAGTTAATAGAGAAACTGCTGATTAGATGCTATGTGATTCAGAATTTACAATACAGTACTATGGATGCACTTGTTACACCTCTACAAAAGGATCAATATATCATGAAAGAAGACTGACAAGAAAAACTAAATATTGGTCACAAGTTTCAGTGGATCATTTGCTAACACTAGGAGATATTTTTGATTACTAAAATTCAGAGTGTGATACTGGCCTCTACCGGGCTGGGGCTGGTGAAGGTTCTAGGTAACCTATAATTCACACAGCACATTTCCCCAAAACAACTATCTGTCTTCAAATTTCAACTGTACTTAGACTGAGAAATTCTGTATTAGGGTAAATTCTGTAAATTATTTTATAATTCTATATTTTCATGTTATAAATTGCATTTTATACTTTTCATGATTTTATAGCATTCTACAATACAAAATAAAGAAGACAGAAAAATTATTACTAAAAAAAAAAAAAAATCTAGCACCATCACCAATAGAGGGTATTTCATACATGGGAAGGATGCTGCAAGAGGGACTATTATTACAACAACAAACTCCTTCTAAATAGCCTTATGTCCACTAAAACCTGCATCTTTAAAGAATGCACATGATTATGCAAAGATTAAAACTTGGCCATGCTGAGTCATTTTCTTGCCACTGGGATGATTGATTCAACAACTAGCAGGAAACTGGCACTCTTTTTTCAACTGTTGGGATAGCATTTGCTAAACATCAAAATATTTTTCTCACTCCTCTCAGTAAGTAGTGCTTCATGGGTGTTTTATTATTGAGATTGACAATATATGCTACTATCTGTACTGCATTTTAGGAAAATATCTTTTCCTGATAATTTTCTTTACTAATTCCATCATTATGATGAAAAATAGAACTAATAAAATAATAGAACTAAAAATAAATAATAAAATAATAGAACTAAAAAAATAAAACTACTCATTTTATGAACTAAACTACTTGTACTAACAGATTATGTGATTAAAATTTTACAAAGTAGGTAATATACCATGCTCTCAGGCATGAAAGAGGATGCTTGCATAAGTCATTTATTCTTTTTCTTCAGCTTTAGGTTTTAGAATAAAACTTCCTTAAGAAGTACTCACTAGGTTTATATGTGCTATTAAAAAGCCTAATTGCAGGTCTAAGGATTTAGCTCAGGGGTTCCAGCATCTGCCTGCAACTTAAGGTCCTGAATTCGATCCCCAGTAATCACATACCACAATGCTGAGCATGATGGCTCACGCCTATAATCCCAGCACACAGGAGGCACAGGCAGGAGGACTGCTGTGACTTCCAGGCTCATCTGAGCTACATAGTGAGTTCAGGACAGCCTGAGCTACAAACAAGACCCTGTTTAAAAAAAAAAAAAAAAAAAAAGTAAAGAGCCCAAGAATTGCTATACTCTATCATCTGACTAGTGAAAACTGAAAAGTTTTTAATATTCAGATAATGGTCAATTCAGATTTTTCTTTGAGTACTAACCACGATTTATGCAATCTCTACTAAATAGCATGTAGAGCAATCTCTATAAAAAGCATATTGTTGGTTATACAGTAGGTAATTTATGTCAAGTGAATGAATAAACATTTATAAAATTACATATGAGCTCTCCAGGGTTCTGCTGAATGTGGAACAGTAGCCTTATTTCACATCTTAGCATCCTTTTTGGATGTCATAGATATTACTTAAATAAAGCATCACTCGTCACTATAATTATTTGTTCGTTTATGTATTTGTCTAAAATGTTGGCACTTTAAGAGCAACAATACTTTGTTCTGCAGTTTAATTTTCAACACAGGTAGAGAATATGAAATTATGATTCACAGAACTCGTCTACAGTTTGAGTTAAGAAGTTAGGATTTGAACCCAGTTCTTATTCTCAGCTATCTACTTTCCTATTTTATTGGAATGGAGAGAAGAAAAGGAGAATAGGAGAAGAATATGAACTAAAATGGAGCAAAAAAGTTTTAGATTTTAAGCAAAGTAAGATGTAAGCAGTGGGATGCAGCACAACTCAAAAATTGGCATAGACAATTTGCATATATAGTTCTTTAAAATTAAATAATTATAATAAATACCATTATCTTTAAAAGTCAATTCATCCAACTTCATGAAAAAATCAACTATAATTTCATAGGCCATTCTAGATGAACTTTTTAAGGAGAAGGCTGTATCTTTTGTTCATCTGTATAACTAATCTGTAGTTGCTGGAAGAACAGATGGTGATTGTACAATATGGATCCAATGAAAGGTGTCCAAGCCTTCTAGATTGACCTCAGTAGGTAAGCCAGGTGAGGTAAACAGTTAAATTTCAGACTGGAACATTAGCTTAAAGCAGACAAGGAATCTTAAATTTATCCTAACTGTAATTTCCCAAGTACAGCAAAATGAAATGTTTATTAAGATCATGATATCACATTGTAATGACTCTGCAGCAGGTAATGTGTGACGTGTTAAGATTTGAATTATTAGGAGACCAAATGGTAGAAAAATAGGTAAGTGGGTTTTGAAGCTCATGCACAGGCTTTTAGTTCATTCCTGCCATTCTGAACCTATGTAATGTTGAGTAACATAACTACTTTCATCTCTAAAGTAAAGCGAGTGGTGATGCTCGTCTCACTGCAGTTAGCGTACTAAAGGGAGTCGTGCAAAGCAGTTAAAAAAGTGCACAACACAGCAGAGAGGCTTAATAAATATTTCTATTACTGTTATCATTTTTTAAAAACTGTGTCAACATATAATATTTAAAGAATGGGCTTCTTAAGATAATATGACATTCTAAAATTCCAGAAAGTAAAAAAAAAAAAAAAATTGTTGTTATTGGGTATGCCTAGTAATTTGGGACATTTTCTTTAATTCAGAATTAAGAAGTAAAGCCACACAAACAAAAGTGGTGATGGTAATGATGACAGTAATTATGATAATTCTCCCCTAAACATGTAATTGTATGATTATACTCTAAAAGCTGTATCTGTTTAGTGGTTATTTTTGGTATATTGGCATTTTATTTATTTTTATTAGTATATGTTTGCAGTATATAATATTTACATTCCCCATGGGTACTTGGTACATGTACATAACACATCTTAATTCCCTTTTTCCTTTCCTTTCTCTTCCTCTCCCTCCCTTCATCTCTCAAACTCCTTTGATTTGGGAAAAGCTCTTTTTTCCTTTTTCCTTATTATCTATTTTCTATCTTGTTCTTTTCTTATTTTTTTTGTTTCCCCTTTGTGTATCTCCCCAAAGAATTAAAAGCTGTATCTTTAGATACATCAACAATTTTTTTTTTTTTTTGAGATAGGGTCTCGTCTTGTAGTTCAGGCCCTAGCTCACTATTTAACCCAGGTGAGCCTGGAACTCTCACAGCAATCCTCCTGCCACTGCCTCCTGAGTGCTGGGATTACAGTTGTGAGCCACCATGCCTGGCACTGGGGTATGCGGTTACCAGGGATGATATTCCAGCCCCTGCACTTATAAGACAGGCACCAGAACCACTGAGCTAAATCCTCGGCCCAACAAACAATTTTTAAATCACAAAACAATGATTGGAATCTTATAGATTTAATTTGAACATTTCAAATTTGCAAAGAACTTTAAACTATTCAAAACAAGTTTCAAACTGACAAGTAATTACAGACCGTAAATAACGGCTACATCAGGCTTGATTCTTTGTTCAAAAGCAGATTCTCTCCTTCTCCCACCCTCCAAACCAGACCTCTGCTGCAGCATTCAAGTTGAAAACCTGGAATTACCAAAGCCCTTTTGCTTCTCTTGTGTACTAGTATTCAAACTTTGGTTTGAATAGGTACAAGGGAAATGGTAGTTGACTAGAAAATAAGAGCTAAACATGGCCTACACAAACAAGAACACACAATTTAAACCACCCTTGATTTGATGGTGGCAGTGTCGCTGACTCAGAAGAACAAGAACAGGGCTGCAAGGTAACTATCTCTCAGGTATAGTACAAAGGGAACTGTCATCAGCATATGTGCTAAATTTCTCTAAAATATTGAAATATTAGTTTTTAAATAGAAATACAAAAGTAATATTGTATCATATTCTTGCTAAATCTCTAGGAAAAATGCCTTTCTTCAACAAAAAGATAATTCTTGTCAATCAGCACAGTGCCACAACCCATGTCTAAGACACAGGCAGCTTGCCTGTGGCACAGAAAATACTGAGATTAGTGAAAGCAATAAAGTATCTCCACATATTCATTTCATACATATCAAGTTTTCCTTTTCTCATTTCCTTTCCAAATAAAATTATGTGGTTAGAAACTTATTGGCTTGTTAGTATTTCAACAATATTTGTCTACATAAAACTTCCATTACATACTCCTGAGAAACTCATCAAAATCGAATACAAGTTGGTATCCTGATTTTCTCCTTGAGATACATATAGCTCCAGGTGATTTGAATTGTCAATGTCTTTTCTAGACAGTCAGCCTGTCTGGTCATTCATGTTGAAAGCCAGACTTGATGTGCACTACTCTTTGAGAAGTTATTAAAGTTAAAGTAAGTTATCAAGTCAGGGCTATTTCAAAAAGCTGTTGATAAAAAAGAACATTTAACTGTAACTATACTGAGCAGACAGTTGATTATAGAAAGACATGTCAGTGCACATATGGCAGCCAGGTAAATTATGCACATCTGGATTACTTTTGGCAAGAAACTTAGCTAAGAGACTAAAGCCAAGTTTTAGCAATCTGTCACTAACAATATGTACATTTATTTTAAAATGTCATGGGCTCAAAGTCATATTTTCTATTTCTTCATAAACTTTCCGGCTCTTTATAAGACACCAAACAGGTGACAAAATACATTCCTAAACTATATATTGCCAAAGGCTGTATAAATAAGGAGTACTTTTGAACTTCTCCCCATATACACAGAGGACTCAAACTCTGAAACAAGCTCATGTGTTGTAGGATAAGTGATACACAGATTTGAAGTGGGTTAATATTTTACTTTATAAGTTAGCTGAAAATGCATTCACAGAAAAATATGGCTGGCCTCTGCCCAAGCGGTAAACAATATAACACTCCAGGTAAAGCAAGTGGAAAGAGGCTGATGGTGTCTGCATATTAAAGGAAAAGACCAATGTCTCTGTGATCATCCCGGATTTAGTTTCCTTTTTCCTACTGCCAATTACTGACATCATCTAAACCCCAAGGAAATGTTTTCCTATGTTTAGTCCCCCTGATTAAAATGTCAAGAGACATGAAGGTGACTTAAACTAGCAGGAACAAGAAACTTTCAATTGGATGTGTGAGTATCAGCCAGGTGGGAATGCAGCAGTACCTGTAAGCACAAAACTCATCTTGACTTTTATGCTGCTCACTAGTTGTTCTAACATTCCAGGCCTCTTAACAACGTTAGAAAGTATGCCAAGATATATCAAGAAGCCTGGGTGGGTCCCCCGTTGCTTCCAGGTGTTGCTTCCCAGTCTCATTTGTGCTGGCAGCAAAGAAAACCAGAGAACTATTTTATGCATAGAATATTCATATTCTATCATTCTCACTTATAGTTTGCAATTTCACTGCTAATCTTCACTATATGCCAGATCTAGATCATAAGATTTTCAAGTTAGGGGGAAAATGTACGGTCTCAAAATCACAAAGATCAACTAACAAAGTCTACTGCTTGTAACTTCAAACCTCAACAGTATAATCAATAGGATGGTACCTACTTCTCAGTGTGTTTAAGAACTAAGCACAGAATGCTCAGAAAATATCTACAAGTGTTGGCCGCAACCACTGTAATTCCTATTTCATTCCTTAAAGTGACAGATTTGGACTAATCCACTTCATAAACATAGAGAATAAATAAATCTATTTCCTTCTTCATTCTCATCTTCTCTATTTGACTACACTATTACACTACTATTATCCTCAATTTTTCTGCTTCTCCCCTCCTGCGTCATCATCACTACATGATATGGGGGACTCAGGACCTCAAGCATGCTAAGCAAAAACTTTACCACTGATGAATATTCGCTGCTCTACAGTTGAACTTTAAATCCTATCTTGTACAAAAAAAAATTGCTCAAATAAAAAATATGTGTAAGAGGCAAAAAAGTAAAAAGGTCTTAAAAATCAAAGGAATCAATTTGTCTATGTTTCACTTTCCATTGCCTCAGTGTTAGCAATCTTCCCACATTGTTCATGCTCTTTGGCCTCTGTATCCAACAGCCCAAGAGGTGCCATGTCTTTTTCAGTCACACAAATTCTAAACACATAAATTAAGAGAATCTAGTATTATGGAATGGATAAGTACTGGAAAACTTTAACATGTAGCAAGCTGTAAAGAAACACATTAAAACCTAAAAGAAGATATGAGAGAATGACTCTTAGCACTGAATACAGAATATGAACTATCATACTACTGTTTCATTTTAAATGTATTAAAGTCTCCTGACTCAAAGAAGCTCTAAAGAGAATTTATAATTTAGATTGTTAATGTATGATAATTGTCAAGTTAAGGGAGAGAAAATACAGGAGTTCTTCCAGCCTGAGATTCTGTTGTCACTAAACAATAAAAGTAGACTTGAGAAAGTGATTTGCTTCCCCCTAGGCAGACATGACACTTGTTTATATTGAATTATATGAGGGTTATTATTATATCAGTTGAGGGTTTTCTAATACTGCTTTTCTTAATTCTTCTGTTACTGTCATTTAAGGTTTCATTCACAAGATATCTCAATTTAAAAAAAAAAAAACAGAATAAAATAGTCCCTTTATAAAGATATCTATGTGAATAGACAAGTCTGGACTCATTCCTGTTCATATCTAGGTGTCCTTTCAATGTCTCCTGCACTCAGGTGGGGATTCAGGAGAAGATTAGATACTCATCAATGGACTGGTCCACTAGAGAATTTATAGGTGATTGTAACAGGAAGTGAAACTGGGCCCCTGGAAGTGTGGCTGGGGGTGGTGGTGGTATAACTTCCTCCTTTCTCACTTGATCTCTCTCTGCCTTCAGTGCCATGCCTTGAATTGTCTCTCCTCTGCCCACCCCTGTGACACCAGACTAACAACTGAAATTTCTCCAACTCTCTTAAATTGCTGGTGACAAATATTGTGTCCAGTATGAGAAAGAAACTAAAACATAATTTTTTTTCAGTGGGGATTTGGGTTTGACTATAAAATTGGTTAAATACTATTATTACCATTCCCAAGATGAAATAAAGTTTTATATTTTCATTTAGAATAATACTAAAACCATGTGGAAACCAAGTATTTGACTATCCATTTCAAATAAATACTCAAATACAAAAAGTTTAAAACTGGTGAAATACAAATATCAAACATGGAATAAAACAACATTCCTGAGTTTATTCATCAGATATTCAGGTAGGTGCTGTGGTTCTCAACATCCTAAGAACCACAAAAATTTAACAGTTATCTTTTAACATATTTAATGAAAACGGGGACTTGAAGGCATTTACCATTTCAAGTTGATCAGTTGCCTTAATTTCTTTAGGAAATCTAAAATCAGGGTGTGAGGATGGTCAGATTCTGAAGAGGTCTCTCTTGGCATGTAGATGAAGACTTCTTGCTATATCCTCAGGTGCAGCAAAGGACTCCCCTGGGGGAGAGGAACAATCCTACTGGACTAAGACTTCAACCTTAAAACAAATTTTCTTTGGGTATAGTAATTGGTTTTTATAGGTTCCCTCTCTTACATTTAGTTGGAAATTTGTAAACTAAAAGAACACCATTAAAAGTAATCACTTATTTGTTCAAAATTTTACTGGAAACAACTCCTGCTACTACATTAATGAGCCAAGGAGCAATTAGTAACATGGAAAGATCTAATAAGTACACTACGCTTGAGAAAGAAGGAACTATAATAGCTCATCATTTTATTTGATGATCATATAGACATGAACCTCCTTGTATATGTCTCAGTTTTGCAGGGCTTCTCATGTGTGAACATTTCCACTCTAGTTATGATACTAGTATTTAAAAATAAATATTTCTTCCCAGGAATTAACTAACCAAGGAAAGAAAGACTTCTACTTTGAAAAACAAGATCACCGAATCTGTGCCGGGGATGGAGTTTACTGGCCTCCAGGCCCACGCCAGAAGAGCACCCAAGGACTGAGGTTAGTAGGGGGCGGCTTGGGAAACGGCGACTGCACCACCGAATCTACACTGGGGTTGGAGCTTACTGGCCTCCAGGCCCACACCAGCAGAGCACCAAGGGACGAGGTTAGCAGGTCAGAGTCTGACTTTCTCCACAGCAACTGCAGAAGCACATCCAGTCACCTTGTATTGGTGAGTAGGTGAGGCTGTTGGAACATCAGCCTCTACCATTGCAGCTGCACAGGGCCTACGGCCTACTGGCCTCCAGGCCAACTGCACAAGTAAGCCCAGAGACTCTGTATTGGTAAGCAGGAGGACCCACTGGAACCTCAGGCAGCGCCACTGTAGCAGTGCAGGAGCCAGAGCCTTCCTGCCTCTAAAGCAGACAGGAAAAGGTGTTCTCACTGTATTGATTGAGTGCCTCATATGGTGTGCCAGAACTAGGGGGTTTACCTTAGGTTCCAATACAGACTGTAAAGAACAACCCAGGAAACACTGATATTTTAAGGTTCCTATTAGGAGGAATGTGACTTGCAACAAACAGTGCCAGAAAACAGGGCAATTCAGAGATGAGGAAACCCTCAAAGTCTCAGATACAAAGATCCTGACCTCAAGGTAACACAGGGGGAAGGGAAATAGAAGTTTGAAGCCCAGTCTCCAGGATACTTGGAAATGGTAACCAAAGCAGATCTAGTAAAATGGAAATCAGAGCTGATCTCTGAGATGAAAGCAGAGATACTGGACACTGTTAACATGATGATTAATAAAGCTAAAGAGGAAGTCATGGAGTTGATAGAATCCAATATCAAAAGCAATGGAACCTTTTAAACACCTACAAGCAGAAGCCCAGGAAATTAAGAAAGAAAATGAAAGTTTGCGCAATAGAATGAATTTGGCAGAAGACTGAATTTCAGACCCAGAAGACAGGATCTCAACCAATGAACTGGAAAGGCATAATCTATGGAAAAAAGCAAGCAATAATGAAAAGTCAATCCAACAGCTCCTAGATGATTCAAAGAAGAATAACATAAGATTTATTGGAGTCACTGAGGAAGCAGGAGACAATGCTAAAGTCATCAAAAAGCTATTCACAGAGATAATGGCAGAAAATTTCACAGAAAAAGGTAAAGAATTGGACATACAAATATATGACGCATACAGAACGCCACATGCCCGTGACATGAAAAAATCTACACCTAGGCATAGCATCATAAAAGTCCCAGATATCAAAAAAAAAAAAAAACAATGAAATACTGAAAGCAGCCAGAGAAAAGAAAACAGTTACATTCCAAGGGAAGCCTGTCAGGATCACAGCGGACTTCTCAACTCAAACACTCAATGAAAGAAGAGTCTGGAGTGAAGTCTTTCAATCCCTAAAGGAAAACAACTTCCAACCCAGACTGATGTATCCTGCCAAACTATCCTTCAAAATTGATGGGGAAATAAGATACTTTCATGACAAAGAACACCTGAAAAACTTCACAAATACAAAACCTGTGCTCCAAAACATTTTAAAGAATATCATGGAGAAAAATAAGGAAAGTTACAAATCCATGAGACCTAACCGAGTCAACCCATGGGACCAAACAAGAAACTGATGGGGAAAGGGCAGAAGTAGAATAACACAGCCAAGAACAGGAAAACATGGCAGCACTAAATTTACCTATATCCGTCATAACGATTAAGGTCAATGGACTCAACGCGCCAATTAAGAGATACAGACTGGCAGAGTGGATGAAAAAACAAGATCCTACAATCTGCTGTATACAAGAACACACCTAATTCAGAAAGAAACCCATGGACTAAAAGTAAAGGGATGGAAAACAGTACTCCATGCGACTGGAAACAGCAAGAAAGCAGGAGTGGTGATTTTATTTGCAGACAAAACAGACTTCAAGCCAAAGCTGATAAAGAGAGATACAGATGGACACTATCTTTTAGTTCAGGGAAAAATCCAAGAAACAGAAATCACAATCTTAAATATCTATGCTCCAAATTCTAATGCACCCAACTATATAAAACAAATATTAACAGACTTGAAAAACGAGATAAACTCCAATACAATAATAGTAGGGGACCTCAATACCCCACTGTCACAAAGAGACAGATCGACTGGACAAAAAGTCAATACGGAAATCCTTGAGCTCAACCAGACTCTTCAGCAAATGGACTTAATAGATGCCTACACAATATTTCACCCCACAAAGTCAGAATTTATATTCTTCTCAGCTGCTCATGGATCATTCTCCAAAAGAGACCATGTGCTCATTCATAGAACAGGTTTAAGCAAATATAAAGGGACTGAAGTTATCCCTTGTATACTGTCGGACCATAGTGCCCTGAAATTGGAGCTGAATAGCAAAGGAAAGCTCAGGAACTTCACAAACACATGGAAACTGAACGACACTCTGCTGACCAACCAATGGATCACAGAAGAAATTAGAGAAGAAATTGAGCAGTTCTCACAACTAAACGATCACTCCAGTACAACATATAGAAATTTATGGGACACAATGAAAGCAGTTCTACGAGGAAAATTCATAGCAGTGGAAGCCTACATACAGAAAATGGAGCAAGCTCAAATAAACAATTTAATGCTGAACCTCAAGCGACTAGAAAGAGAGGAGCAAAAAAAAAAACCCAAAGCTCACAATTGGCAAGAAATTATAAGGATCAGGGCAGAATTTAATGCAATAGAAACCAAGAGAACGGTTCAAAAAATCAATGAATCGAAAAGCTGGTTCTTTGAGAGGATAAACAAAATTGATAGACCCTTAGCCAACTTCATTAAACAAAGGAAGGAAAAGGCTCATATCTATGCTATTAGGAATGAGAACGGAGAAATTACTACAGACCCAGAGGAAGTCCAGAGGATAATAAACACCTACTTTGAAAATTTATACTTCAATAAAATGGAAAATGTACAAGAAATGGATAATTTCTAGACACATATGAACTCCCAAAGCTGAGTAAAGAAGATATAGAAATGTTAAATGCCCCAATAACAATCTGTGAAATTGAAAATGGAATTAAAAACTTGCCAACAAAGAAAAGCCCTGGACCTGATGGTTTTACTGCTGAATTCTATAAAACTTTTAAGGAAGAGTTAGTGCCTCTACTTCTGAAACTCTTCATTGAAATTGAAAGAGAAGCAGTACTCCCCAACTCATTCCTGGAAGCAACCATTACCCTGATTCCAAAAGCAGAGAAAGACCCAACCAAAAAAAGAGAACTACAGGCCAATATCTCTAATGAATATCGATGCCAAAATCCTCAATAAGATCCTGGCAAACAGAATACAGAGAATTATCAAAAAGATTATACATCCTAACCAAGTTGGATTCATCCCAGGGATGCAAGGATGGTTCAACATACGTAAATCAATAAATGTTATACACTACATTAACAGGCTTAAGGACAAAAATCATATGGTCATCTCAATTGATGCAGAAAAAGCGTTTGACAAAGTACAACACCCATTTATGTTCAAAACCCTGCAGAAGATCGGAATAGATGATCTGTATCTCAAACTAATAAAAGCTATCTACGAGAAACCTTCAGCCAGTATCATACTAACTGGTCAAAAATTGAAACCTTTCACACTAAGATCAGGAACAAGACAAGGATGTCCTCTCTCAACACTTCTGTTTAATATAGTTCTGGAAGTATTAGCCATAGCAATTAGGCAAGAGAAAGAAATAAAAGGAATAAAGATTGGAAAAGAAGAAGTTAAATTGTCATTATTTGCTGATGACTTGATACTCTATCTAAAGGATCCTAAAAACTCAATTAAAAAACTGCTGGACCTAATCGCCAATTTTAGCCGCGTAGCTGGTTACAAGGTCAACGTTCAAAAATCAATAGCCTTTGTATACACAAACAGTAGACCCACTGAGATAGAAATTGGAGAGTCAGTCCCTTTCACAATAGCACCCAAAAAAATAAAATATCTAGGAATCAATCTAACAAAGGAGGTGAAAGACCCCAACTCTGAAAACTATAGCACTCTGAAAAAGGAGATAGAAGATGATATCAAAAAATGGAAAGACATACCTTGCTTCTGGGTAGGAAGAACCAATATTGTCAAAATGGCTATACTCCCAAAACTACTCTACACATTCAACACAATCCCAATTGAAATCCCAACAGCATATTTCACAGATCTAGAGAAAAAAAAATCCAAACTTTCATCTGGAACCACAAAAGACCTAGAATAGGCAAAGCAATTCTAAGCAACAGGGACATGGTGGGGGGTATTATAACTCCAAACCTGAAACTATACTATAAAGCCACTGTGATAAAAACTGCATGGTACTGGCAAAGTAACAGACCCGAGGATCAATGGAGTAGACTAGAAGATCCAGAAACTACTCCAGATACACTGAGCCACCTCATCTTTGACAAGGGC
>PVIR01000611.1:148977-163847 GCA_004026965.1 Petromus typicus
CTGGGCTTTAACTTGCCAAAGACTAAAACTAGATCTAACTCTTTCACCGTGTACCAAGCTAAAATCAAAGTGGATAAGAGACCTAAATATTAAAACAGACACTCTAAACCTACTGCAAAACAGGTTAGGTAAAACTCTTGAAGACATTGGCTTAGGGAAAGACTTCATGAACAAAACTTCTATAGCACAGGAAATGGCTTAGGAAATCAACAAATGGGACCTCATTCTTTTAAACAGCTTCTGCACAGCAAAGGAAATCACCAACAGAGCAAACAGGCAACCAACAATGTGGGAAAAAATCTTTACCAGCTGTTCCTCAGATAAACGGCTATTATCTAGAATATATAAAGAGCTCAAAAAAATCAGCCCACCCAAATTTAATGACCCAATTCAAAAATGGGCATCTGAAATGAACAGATATTTTTCAGAGGAAGAAATAAGAGCAACTAAGAAGCATATGAAGAAATGCTCAACATCATTAGTCATTTGAGAGATGCAGATGAAAACAACATTGAGATTTCATCTCATTCCACATAGAATGGCTGCCATTTCAGAATCAGCCAACGGCAAATGTTGGCGAGGCTGCAGAGAAGAAGGAACCCTTCTCCACTGTTGGTGGGACTGTAGACTCGTACAACCCCTGTGGAGATCAGTTTGGAGATTCCTCAAAAAGCTAGGATCGGAGGTCTCATTTGACCCAGCCATTGCCCTGCTAGGTATATACACACAAGAATTAAAAGACTCATATCACAGGGACATATGTGCACACATGTTTATAGCAGCCCAATTTGTGATTGCTACATCTTGGAAACAACCCAAGTGTCCATCAACTGGAGACTGGATAAAAAAGCTGTGGTTCTTCTACAGAATGGAGTATTACTCTGCCATTAAAAATGATAACTTTGAAGCATTTCTACTTAAATGGACATACCTTGCGGATATCCTCATAAGTGAAATAAGTAGGGCACAGATAGGTACATATCGCATCTTTTCTCTGGTATGAGAAAATAAAGATGTAAATGAGTCCTAGCATTGCATGTTATATATTGTGAAATAGAAAATGCTCAATGTAAAATAGGGTGAAGGGGGAAAAATGATGAGATTGTAACAAAAAAGTAAGGAAACAAATTTTATGTATATGGGGGGGGTGGTAGGGTGGGCTATTGAAATAATCAGACACTTCTCAAATGGAGAAGTACAAATAGCCAATAAGTACATGAAAAAGTGTTCAGATTTTTGGTCATTCAAGAAATGCAAATTAAAACATTAAGATTCCATTTTACTCCACAAAAAACTGGTATCATCAAGAAGTCAATTTACAACAAACGCTGGTGAAGTTGTGAGGAAAAAGGACTTTTCCACATTGTTGGTAGGAACATAAATTAGTACAACCTCTACGGAAATCAGCATGGAGATTCTTCAGAAAACTAAAACCAAAAATTTCATTTAACTCAGCTATACTTCTCCCAAATATTTTCCCAAGGGTTAAAGATTTCATACTATAGTAATACATGCAAACTAATGTTTATAGCAGTTCAACTCAATAGCTAACTATTGTAAGCCACTTATATTCTCATCAACAAACAGATCAATGAGTAAAGAAAGTGGTATTTATCCACAATGGTTACTACTCAGCTATAAAAGGGTTAGATTTTAATCAATGCACATTGAGGCCAAAATGCTAAATGAAGTAAGAAACAATGGGTTAAATATTGTCTAGTTTCTCTCACATGAGAAACCAAAAAAATAAATAAAGAGACAAAAGAGGAGGAAACTGGGAGGGAGACTCTGGAGATGGCAAGAGGATCTTGGGATGTGAGTGACAGGAGGGAAGGGAGGAGAAAAGGAAGCAAAAATTATTGAGATATGATATATACATCTATCAACACCCCAAAGATGAATATAATTATTATGCATCACAAACATATACTAATAAAAATATCAAAAATAATTTCTTCTTCAACCTGACGCCTGAGGCAAATTAAATACTATATCCTATGAATAATAGAATAGGGATTTTTATTGTAACTTTTGCTTAATAAGTTGAAATTTATCTACCATAATACTCGCTGTAGAGTTAAGTTTTACCCCTCCCAAAATGATGTGTAGAGACAAGACATTAACACTTAGAAGGAAAAAAAATCCTCCAAAAATATTACAAGTAAATTATCAGTATAAAAACAGTATTTCTTTTATATGTAATTACTATTCTAAATTGAATATTCTGCCCTTCACAGATTCCATAAAGAAATATCTATTTAAACATATCTATCTAGGACAAGAAAAGAAACCTAGCATCCTTTTAAACCACTGTCTCCTGCTGTCCTGAATATAAATCACTTTTCTACCCTTAATGCTGAGAGGCTGGCAGAGGGTTGGTTCTGCTACTGTCTGTTCTTCAAGCCTTTTTTTTTTTTTTTTTGAGGGCGGATATGTACAAATATTATCATTTTATTATATTATAAATCAAAATTTAATTAAATAGTATCTTATGAAAATACAGGTTGCCAAAGAATTAGGAATATTAAACAACCTAGATTCAAACAAATTTGCGCATTTTCCTTTTGATTCTGGTTGAGTATCTGTCTTTTTTGAAAGCACAAATGAAAAGGTAGGTGTAGGTAACATCTGTTTGTATTTTAAAGTGAAAATATCAAAAAAAAAAAACCATGAAAAAAATTATGTAAGCAAATGGTGGTATGTCCACAAGATTTCCCACAATGCATTTTTATCAGTGCTTATGTTGGGACAATTGGCCTTAAATTATCAAAGGAAGGCTACTTTTTTACTGTAAAGAGAACAAATCAAAGAATTATATTTTGCAAGCAATATTCTCCAATTAAAAAATAAAGAAAGCAAACAGAAAAGTTCTTTATTTTGAGTGTTTGTGTAGTAAATACATAGTATCATTATATGTGGCTATTTAAACAATTAAAATCCATGTAATCAGAAAGAATTCCCAATGCAGTCTGAGAGAATTCAGTGGTACACATTTATTTTTAAGTGCTTCTCTTAAATATTCTATGCAATGAGGACTGGTGTTTACTTGACTAATGTGTTGCAGGAGTGGCTATACACTTGGGCTGGACAATGACAGTGAAATAAATCTGAATCCATTTAAATAGAATATATATTTTCACTTCAGGTCAGAAGTTCTTCCATGAGAAAATATCTCCAATTATAGCTAAAAGTCAAAGACAGCATGCCATATTCTCTTTGGATTCTTTTAGCAATGAATATATTATCAGGATTTATATCTGTCTTCACTAATAGGTGTAGAGTAAATGGTAGTTGTCTGAGTTGTCAAACTTTTAGCTCAAAATTTCTTAAAGTAAATCATTGATTACAACCCCATAGAAGTATGATTTCTATAAAATATCTAATAAGTTTTGAGTGCTATTTAATATGGGTTTTTCTATTTCAATGAATAACACTTTAGAAAAAGTTTATCTTCTTGCATTATTCCAACAAAGATTTATTATACATGTGCTACAGTTCAACAGAGATGGGAGGGGGTTGTGAAATTAATCATACACACAAGATGAGTGAGTGATCTATGTAGGGGTAGTAATCATCACACTGCTAGTGTTTATCACATAACTAGGGTGCTATGGGAACTAAGGGCCTGAGCTGCTTGGTCTTTGGGAGGAGTCTCATTTCAGAGAGAATCATAAAATCTTCCAGAAGTTTGATTGAATATTGGCCAGGCTAGGAGCAAGGGGGTGAGGTTTGCAAGCCCTTGGAATGCTCTTGTAACCATTAGTCTTAGTGAGTGAACCTGGCACTTCTAGGCTGTGTGACCAAATCCCCAAGGGACTTGCCAGGTCACTGTATACTTAAAAATGGGAGCAGATTCTCACTCCACAGATGGTTGCTGATAGAGTGGGTGGGTGTGGTTAAGACTATTCTTGGGCTCATCTAGTCCTAAAGATCTGGAGACTCTCAAAGGGGTGGAGGAAGAAGATAGTTTTGGGGCGACTGCAGCAGAGTTGACTTTCTTTGGTAAAGATCCAGAGGTTGTGCCTGAAAGCAGCCTAACGTTACTCATTCTTTCATTTTTTTTTTTTTAAGGAAAAACTACAATAAAAAAAATAATCACTCTGCCTACCACTGTCTCAACAGTACCTCTCCATATTTCTGTAGAAAAGACTGTACGACTACCCTTAGATACAGAATGAAGGCGTTCTTGGTGTATGCAACATTTCATTTGCCTCTACTGCTTCTGGCAGACTTTCAAGTAGGAGAATGGTCATGGCCCCTGCATGCACAGAGTTGCTGGGTCCTTATACTGCCACTTCCTCTCCAGAGCTAGATCCATCTATGACATTAGTGCACTGTAAGCCCAAGGGATAGGGATGGGTACTCTCTGGGGGACAAAGCGCTAACGCTCAGTAATTTTGCAAACATATGAAGACAACACTGCCTACCTGCCAAGGGTGTGGCACAATGTTCTGGCTAAGAAGACTGCAACTAATTTTACTCATCCCAGCAAATTCTTAGGGTGTAATGGGAGTTGAAAACATCATCTTGGAAGCTGCTAAAGGGATAAATATGATATGAAAATGACTGGGTGGGAGAGGTCATATTTATGAATCCTTAGTGAGGCTGTTTTATGGTTCAGATAATATTGTCTTGGCTAATACCTGGTGTACATTTACAAGGATTTTAATAAAGAGAAACCACTTCACTAAAATTATTGACTATGTTTTGGATAGTATACTTTGGGCAACGTGAATTCATTCACTTTAGCTGAACTGAAATGACACTGCTACCACATGTCTACTCAGCACAGGACAGGGAAACCACAGCAATAGAATTGGAAATTATTTTAACCCTATAATCACCAGAGTACTCACCAAAAACATTACAGAACAATCTTTGGTTTTACTTGACAATGTTTAATTGGTTTGACAGTTCTATCCTTCTATTTTTCCTTTGTTTTACTCCTGTTGATCTCATTTCCATACTACTTTAGTTTAAAGCAACGCCTTTAAACTGTGGTCTGAGGATGAGATGGAATAAGTAGATGACCTGAGAATAAACTTTAAAAAAAATTTCATAGTAACTTGAAATGACAGTGGTTCTCAAACATGTAATCAGTGGTTTCATTTCAATGAACATACATACCAAATAAATACATTGGTTAGTGATACACTGGGGGGAAATGGGTCCTTCATCACAAATAATTTGATCAGTATATTAACTATAGCAGCAGAATTGGATAGGATAAAACTCCCTTAGATACAGAATAAAAATGTTGGTGTTTCCAAGATTGCAGCTCTATTATCTTGAAGAGATTTTCACTAGAAGAATGATCTGCCAGTGATGATAATCAGGGCCTTGAAGAAAAGAGAAGGAGGTGATGGATCTCAGGACAGGGAAAAAAAAGCTGCAAGCCTTCCCTTCAAGCATCCTAATGCTGATGCATGGTGTACCACATGCAAGCTTTACCATCTAAACACTTCAGCCTATTTAGGTCAGGTTAAGTGAATATCTGGACAGCTTTTAACTTTGGGAATCTTTTTCAATTCTCCGTTCAATTGTTCATTAGTTCAAAAATTCTATACTTCCAAACACATGATCCTAAACTAACAACCTCACCTGAATACTTATAGTTTCATTAATATTAATCTTTATTTTAGCACTTGGACTCACATGTGAATGACTTCCAAAAGAGATACAATGAAATGATTATGGTAAATGGTTTAATACAAAACAAATGATTTCAATCTTAACCTTCTCAGAAGACCTTTAGGGAAATACTGTCTGATCTGAAAGAAACCTTCAAGATACCCAGGCAAACAACAACAACAACAACAACAACAAAACAAAAAAGTATTATGAGATGGAAATAATGCATATTCATTTTGTAGTAGCTTAAATGAATATTTATAAAATATGAATGTCACTGAGATTTCAGTTGGGGAAATTTCTTGAAATAGCATATGCTGACTAACTATAATATATTTTATGATCTTTCCAGATATATGTATTTATATTATACTAATTAGCCAGAAATATACAAACTAGTCCACTAAGCTAAGAACATAAAAGTTAAGCTAAGTTAAATAAAAGTAAATCAATTAGTTTCATGATATAAAATAAAGCAGGGCATGGGGGAGCATGTCTGTAATTCCAGGCTCAGGCAAGAGGATCACAAAGAGTTCAAGCCTGGGCTACACAGTGAGATTAAGGACAGCCCAAACTATAAGTACGACCCTTTCTCTAAAAACAAAACAAGATACATGTATACAAAAAATAAAATGAGTAAGCTTTCATTTTTCTGGGCTTTCAGTTTGTTTTTCACAAAAACTAGATTCATTTTCCTAAAAGCAAGTGATTTGAACAAAGTTTGAAAAGCATAAGATAAAACTAGAAGCAATAAAAAGAGAGAAAATAATTTTAATATGCAAAGTCAATATGTACTTTATACCCAAATACTATTCATAATGTTTATAATTTTCTTTAAAACTTTTGTCAAGGTGGGGTTATTTTAATTTCACTGGGTAGGCAGAAGTAGGGTGCTTTAAGAATTTAAAATTATGATGGGGGGGTGGTAGGGTAGGGCTATAGGAAAAAATGAGAATTAAATTGTGTCTCATACTGATACAAATCCCCATTGTGGAGTGCAATCATGATGTGTATACATGTACCAATAAAGATTTCAATTAAAAAAAAAATTATGGGGCCAAGGATGTAGCTTAGTAGTCTGTCGTCAGTTGCCTGGTAAGCACAAGGTCTTGAGTTTGATCCCTGCCTCTGGCAAAAGAAAAGTTAAAAAGTAACAAATAAAAGGAATTAAAAACCATATAACTTATATATGGCAGTGCTACAAACTTGGCTGCAGCTATTAGTTTCTAAACTTAGTCATGCTTTTATGCTACTTTAGCAATTTGTACTACCAGATCTCTTTAATAGCTGTAACCCAAAGGATGTCAGGGTTGAATTCTTTGAATTCCCCACTTTGAGGAAGTAGCACCTTTGGTTTGGACAGCTACAAAGAATGGCAGAAGTACTTGACCACAACTCCATTTACCACAAATATTCCAGTAAGCTGAAATAAAGCATGTGACATTTCCATTGTCATTTATCATTTTTACAAATGCAACAAAGGAAGAAGCCAGAAGCTATTACTATTGCATCTACAGATAACAGGGATGAAACTAAATGGTTTAATATATTAATAAGCATAATTATAATACTTTTTTGGGTTTTAATTAATTGACATAGCCACAGAAATACGATACACCCACTAAAATTTTCCCACAGGAGGGCAAGGTCTTATGTCAACTAACATGACTGTTTCCAGAAAGCATATGGAAAGGTGATCAAGATTAAGCAGAGATAATGGAGCAAAATCCAGAAAGACCAAGAGAAGAAAATAATTTGTTCTATAATTGAGGAATTTTCAGGAAAAGTAAGAAAGAAAGTGAAAGAATATTAAGGAAGCAGCAGTGATTAAAAAAGTCATGTTGGATTTTCAAAACTGGGGTAGCTACATGAGAACAAAATGACAGAATGTCACATAAAGGACTATACAGGGAAAACCCAAAGGACTAAATACAATAAAACAAAAAAGTATATATACAGTATTTGAAAATTACAAGAAGGGTGGGAAGAGAAAGAAAAACTTATTTGACCACTGAAAACATGCCTCTTCAATCCTGGCCCTACCACCTAGAATGACAACAGTGTTCTCAGCAGGTTCAGAATCTGAGACTCAAGCTGAAAACACCAAACGAAGAGGAATGAGAATGCTAATCAGTTCACATACAAGGACAACAGTGTGAATTACAGTGTCACTGCATTTCACTGTTCCTTACCAGAGGGCATGTATGATTACTGAAACAGAAGCCTAGCAGAGTTCTTTTCACACTGGAAGTGCCTTATGAATATTTGTTGTTCTTAAATAGCCTTTTCAAATCAGTCCTGAGAATCAAATAGGCTATAAAGGAAAAAGAAACTCCAAATATACTAGAAGCTAATTTTGTAGCAGCAAATCCAGGGTAAGATGAGATCAATGACCTACAAAATGTGTAGCAGCACAATATTTGTTAGGAACAGAGTCAATCTCAAAAGAGGTTTATCAGATAAAATGTAATAATCTCACTGAAAAACAACATGCACACGGAGTGTGATCCCATAGAAATAATTACTGAAAATGAATATTAGAATCGTAAAACAGGTAATTTGGTAAAGCAAATTAATGTTCTTTGAGGTGGCATAAGATAAAACAAATGGTCATTTTTAGTTTGAGCTCCAGCACAGCCTGCTCTTGCCCACACTGAACTCAACACATGAATAATGTAACAGATATTTACAATCTACCTTTGTGACATATTAAATTCTTCAACCATTTTCTGTCCTTTCAATGAGACTCTAAGGTAATTAAGGGTAGAACATCTCTGACTTTTCTTTCTTGTAGCTACATCTTACACTATGCAGGAATGAAAAGTAGGAACAGTATGGCAGAAGGGCCTGGGGGAAGACAGCTGCTCACCTCATGGCAGCCAGGAAGCAGGGAGAAGAGGAAGAGACAGAGGGAGAAACACACCCTTCCAGTCATGTTCCCAATACTCTGTCTCCTTCAATTGAAACCCATTTCATAACAGGTTCAGCTACGCCTTTATCAATGGATTAACCCATTAATGAGCATAATCCCTCATGATCCAATCACTTTTCAAAGGTCCAACCAGATCTGACCAGACATTTTAGATGTAAACTACAACAATAAAGTATTCTACTGGAGGAAAAAAAAAATCACAAAATCTTCCAAAAGTTGCAGAAAAGAATAAATTTCATATTCATTCATAATACAGTACAAACAATTTCACAACTTTTTACAAAAAAGTTACTTTATCACCAGATTATAAGCATTTCTCTAAATAAGTAAATATTGTTCTGAGGAGACTAGTCAACATGTAGAGAAATCATAAAGGTTGTTGATTAGCATATTCATTGGCTACAAACGTTAATATACAGATATAAACTTGTATTTAACAGTCATAGCTATAAAATTGTACATTACACAAAACGTTGGGAAAATCTGAAATTCAGATAAACTATATACTAACAAAGATGCAGTTTAGCAGGACCTAATAAAATCGAATATGTACTCAACCTATAATATTTCCCATTTTTGGTATATCATTAAGAAAAATTATACAGATATCAAAAATAAATTTAAAATTTCCTAGCAGGAGTGTTTGTAATACACAACGGAAAAATCTGCAAATCCGAAGTATGATGGATAAATAATGTTAACATGCTAATATGACAGAATTTTACAGTGAAAAAAAATGAGAATCACACCCTCAGAAAAGATATCATGAATAAAAACAGAAAACTACAAAATACATTTATTAATAATTGTCAATTTATAAAGTTAAGATAGAAAAACTATTATGCTGTTCGCAGTTACACTGGTACTTGTTTAAAATAGTGGTTAAAAAAAGAAGATAAGCAACACACAGTTCAACATAGTGGTTACTTCTGGGTGGAGAATTGCATAAACACATGAGAGAACAGAGATGATTAATAAGGCACTGGAGTGGTCTATTTCCTGATATAGGGATACATATAGAGGAAGAGATAATGGTGTGGGCCTTTTTTAAGTTTCCATATACTTCAAGAAAAAGAATGAAGGGAAAAAAGGAAAGGAATACACAGGCAAGAACAAGAAAAAGGATATTATAAAATCTTTAAAATGCTGATCAAATTAAGTAAGCCTGCCTGAGGAACTTTTTTAAAATAAGAATGTACTGCTACAAAAACTGATGTAGCCAGATGTAAATTCAATACCAGTGCAAGAGGCTAAAATGATACAGCCCCTTTGGAGTTGGGATTAGACTTTCACTAGAACTTAGGAGTCATTTGTCATAATGCGGATGTTTTGTGGCTGAAAACCTTGGTATTTTCTTATTTGAAAAACAAGAATTTCACTAGATTAAATTTCCTTTAAAAATTTTAGGTAGAAGATGAAAATCAAAGGAATTTAGTTTTGCATTTCTTCAACTATTTGCAAGAAAACAAGAGTAAGTATCAGACCATAGAGGAAATTTTTTCTTCCACACTTTGGAAATATGAAAGGTAATACTTTTATGTAAAATCATTTACCATAAATAGATTTAAATCCAAATTGTCCTATTGAGAGATGAAAAGGGCAATTAAAGTGTCAACACATCCAAGACCAGCCAAACAATCTTCTGGCAAATGCTCATATAAATGTTACTATTCAAATTCCATAGCTATTCTTATCTTTGCAGAGAAACTTTCTCAAGTTTTGAAGGTTTGGAGACTTACTAAAATAAGAGGCCAGCAGCAAGATTTTAAGCTTAGAAATTGTCTATGTAGTGACAGAGCTGCACTCATCTGTGCATATACAATGGGAGACCCCAGGAAGAGCAATACAGATCCAGAGACTGAACAGCATCTGTCTCAGCAACCCAGCTGTGGGCCTTCTCCTAGACCAGGGAAACTCCATCTGGTCCAGGAAGCTAACTGCTCCCTAGGTGGTATGCCCACCTGTCAACTGACAGTGGGGTCTGTGCCACGTAGAAGGGCAGACACATTTAGCACTGGTATTTGGATCATTTCTTTAACTGAATGAGATGAGAAAACACAAAAAAGGAAAAAGAAATGCAATGACCCTTGCTGGGCCCAGCAAGAGAATCTAGGTCACGCCTAAAACAGGCATTTGTGGGGTCTGCCATGGAAGGTGGAGAATGGCAGGGAATGGTGCCAACATTTGCCTTTCTGGGCTTGCCAACCCCTGGCAGGGATTCTAGAAAATGAGACATCCCAAGTCAGACACATTTCTATGCCTCCATGTCTAGCTACTTGCATGTGGCTCAGAGACAGACTACTGAAATCTCTTTTAAAAAATACTAAAGATATGGAAGCATGTGTTTATCCTTTACACTTAGATCTAAAATATACATACAGAAGTAGTCCCCTTGTGAAGCTCTGTATTATATTTATGATAATGAATCCAAACCTTTCTAGAATTCTTTCATTTGGCTCTCGAACCTCCAGCATGTTTTTGTCAATATCTTTACTGCTGAAGATGCTGGGTTCTAGAGACTAAATTTTATTTACCAGGGCTCTACAGGGAGGTGTTCAATTAATAAATATGAATAAATGGGTAGGTAAAACACACATACATGGTTTTTACACAAACTCATAGTTAACTGAATGATCAAAGATAAAATACGTATTTTTTAAAATTAAAAAATACAGCAAAGGGCTGAGGACATAGCTCAGGGGCAGAGAACATGTCTAGCACATGGAAAGTCCTGAGCTTGATCTCCAACACTATAAAGCAACAGACAGTACCAAAAAGACATACTGTATGTCAGAACTCAGAACCAGGAAAACCATTTCAGTGGAAGAAAGGAAATACTGCTGAAATAAGCACACAGCTGCACAAGGCAATTGGATTGTAGGAATCATCAACTTTTTTTGTCTTTGCATTATTCCTTAAAGGATTTAGGACCTTAAATTCTGCCTTCTGTCTTTTAGTCCAGGTAACTGAGTACCAGGCCTCAACAAGCTCTTCTTGCACTGAATAATTACTTCAAGAGAGACCTGTGAGCAGATCTCACACATAACCTCAGTGAAGAAGATCACTGAGGTAATTTTTTTCCCCCAAAATCTTATAAAGGTATGTATTTTCAAACTGACACATATTTTAAATAGAAAATAAGAACCAAATCATGTCACTTCAACTTGGATCATTTTTCCCTGCAGTATAATGCATTATGAATTTTAGAAGTCTCTGCGCTTAGAAGACAGCGTTCACTCTTTTTCAGCATCTTTTAATGTCTTACTCTTCTCATTTTCATCCTACAACAGATACATATCGGGGTGGGGAGGGAGAAAGACACAGTTAGACATAAACATATAAAGGAAGTGATGGGCAAATAAAGATGCAGATTTTTACTGTTGAAAACAACATGCAGTTGAATTCTCAGTAGTCACTTGTAAACATTACTGAATGTATAATGCTCACAGAAGGTGGCCAAGGGAGTTCATGCTGTTCTATGGTGAATTCTCTATAGCTCAACTGAGACATGAAAAGCCTGCTGGCAACGAGTCAAATGTCTGGCACAGGGTACTTGTTCTTTGGGTTCTGATGAAGCCACTCAGAGACCCAGTCAGGTACCTGAAATCTGAGCTGACATGAGCTGAGAAAACTTGAGAAGCATCTGACTCCAGGATAGGAATGACATACAGTGTGCAGTACTCCCTGCATACATTTTGTTGACCATCCAGCAACTTTCCATTTGACTACTATCCTTTCCTAAAATAGAGAACTGGGAATTCAGTTGTTGTTCAGTTGGTGATTTGTTGAGAAAACATTTGTGTGTGGTTCTCCAGTACAACTGAACTTCCTACACACTTTTTACTATTCAAAGACTGATGAGGGTCCTCGGATTTCTCTCAAATAATGAGCTCTGGAAAATGTTTAAGAATGACACATTTCAAAGAGAGGGCACCGTGTTACTTCACACAGTATTATCAATATTGTACCATATGTAAGTTTAGACTCTACCCCGATGACAATGTCAACAGTCTATTGTAAAAATGGACTATAAATATATTTTAGAGTGACAGAAAGAGAAAGAAAGAGAGAAAGAGGGAGGGAAGAAGAAAGGGGGGCTGTGATTTCACTGTGGTGTCAGAGCGATTTTCTACGCAAGGTTCCGACTGAAAGAACAAGGGAAAGAGATGAAAATCATTTAGGTGACTGAGAGACAAGGGTTCTCAGGATTCCATGGACATGTGCAGGACTGGACTATAGATACATTTGTGATGTTTGCACCTGCTTAGCTAATGCAATACATATTCACTAAGTTTCTGATTTCCAAGACCAGATCTCACCTACTTCTTACACAGTTCTTATTTGAATTTGCTTAAAAATTGCCACATTTTTCCAATATGGTAAATGTGATTTGAATATTTCTTCAGGTGTAGAAGAAAAATCATTCTACTAATTAAACCTTGTCAGAAGTGTTTAATGACAATACTAGGTTTTTCAAATTTGAGCATAAAATATGAAAATGTTCAAGATCCAATGTACCATGAATATAATGATATAGATACTATACAAAGGTAATGCATGTAATTCACATACAGACTTTAACTATTAACATTTTCTCTTAAGTATTCCAATAGAGTAAACAAAGCATTTATAAAAATACTACATTAAAAATAGTTAAGTCTGCATTGCTCAGTACTTGCTTACAATTGCCCATCGTAAGCACTGAATGAATGTATTTATCTGACAAATACTTACTGAGCACCTACCAAGTTAAAGGAACTGTTCTACGTACCCATGAATATATAAATAAAGCAAACATCACTACCCAATGAATATTTGCTGCCATATAAAAGGAAGATCAGCAGCCTTTTAAAAACGCTGGGCTGGGGATCTGGCACCTGCCTTGCAAGCACAAGGACCTGGGTTCAATCCCCGGGTAACCATATCCAACACTAGGCATGGAGACTCATGCCCAGCAACAATCAGTACCACATACCACAGTGCCAGGTGTGGTGGCTCATGCCTGTATTCCCAGCACTCGGGAGGCCAGAGGCAGGAGGATTGCTGTGATGTGAGTTTGAGGCTGAGCTCATGGCCAGCCTAAACTACAAAGCGAGACCTTGTCTCAAAAGAAAGAAAGAAAAAAAAAGAATGTTAACATTAACTATTTCTAAAATATAAGCATGAGATTGAAAGAAGATTAAAGTGATATAAAGTCAAAATTAAAATTCTTTTAAAAGCTAAGCAATTATTTTTCCATGCCTTTGTCCTCCAAGAGGTCTATAGCACTTTATAGGCTAGGGAGAAGACCTTGGGAATCCATTGCCATTTGAGGTCATAATAGCGACCGTATCATATACAGGTTACTATGTAAAGCTCATTAACTACATAGTGCATCTTTATGGTAATGAATAAAATTATCCTTAATATAGCCAAAGCACTCAAATAAGGGGTGTAGTAACAGGCCAGACCACCTCTGGAAATATTTATGGCATTAAAAAATGAAATTACTTACACACAATTTTTATTTCTCATGCATGTATTGGCCATGAATATTTAAAATAATGTAAGGCACAAATGATCACTAACATTACCATTTGTTTTGGCTTTCATTCTCACTTTCAATACAATGTATTAGATTTCACATACGTAGGTACATACACACATATATACACATTAAATAAAATCAAGAGGCTGGCACTATCAAATGTTCTTTAATCTCATAGACAGAAAGTTTTTATTGGTTAGTCTTACAAAAAATGATAGTCACAAGCATAAATATGGTCAGTAAATTTATTTTGTAGTACAGAAACTTGGATATTAAACATAAAGGAATAAAAATTTAAATTCAAGATCACTTTTAGGCTACTTAGAACAATATTACACCTGGGCCATGTACTACAGAATTTTTTTTTAATAATCTATTCTTCACATAGAAAGTGTAAACTACAATAAGATATAAAATATAAGAGGTTAAGCATGAGATGCAGGAAGGAAAGAGTTTAAAACCTGATTTGGTTTTATTATATAATGCCCTCACTTTACAGGGAAGACAGACAAGCAAAGGTATACACACACACACACGCACACACACACACACACACACACACACACACACACACACACACACGGTTACAGATAAGCAAGGACAAAACTAAGATCTACATCTAGTTAATAGGACATGAAATTCCAAACAACTCTTACAGAATTTCCAACGGCAAAGTATGAGCATCAGATTAAAAGTCGAACAAGGGCATAAAAAGCACAATAGCCCTAGTCAGTTGGGCTTCTTTTTCCCATGGAAGCCCACTGTAAAACAACCAAATGT
>PVIR01000612.1:0-16755 GCA_004026965.1 Petromus typicus
GGAGGTCACTGGGAGGGAGGCGTTCTCCATAACAGTCCTATGACAAAGGCTCTGTAGAAAACCTTAAGAAATCCATAATTCAAGAATCCAGACACAAGAAAAGACCCTTCTAGAATAGAACAGATGAGTATACAGAAAAATATCAGCAGGAAAATGAATGACTTAAGAATAGTCTACTTGGAACAAAACCAAGACAATGTTCTTAGTCCACCTTGTTCTAGGTCTTGAACAATTTTTAGCAAGACAGGCTTAAAAATTGATGCCATCCTTCCATTTCAATGTTTCAAAGACATACTTATTTTTGCTCCAGGCAGGTCCCATGAACATGAGAAATTCTGAGGAAAGAAATCAAAGAAGACTTACATACCTGGATACATGTACTGTGTTCGTGGATTGGAAAACTCAGTGTAGCAAGAACAGATGTTGATCTATAGATTTATATAAACTTCCAAAACCTCAGCATGATTGTTTTGTAGGCATAGGCAAGCTTATTCTAAAGTTTAGAAAGGCATAAGCCTAGGAATAGTTTTTTTTTAATTTTGACAAATAATAGGTTGGGAGGAATCACCCTACCTGATTAAGGCTTAGTATATATAGCTAAAGTAACCAAGGCTGAGAAGTAGTATTGCCAAAGGTGTAGACTTATAGGTCAATGGGACAGAAGAGAGAAGTCACAACCAGACCCAAAACCTAGACATTGGATTGATTTTTGGCAAAAAAAAGGGTAAAAAGAAATAAAAAGGGACTAGATGGAAGAAAGAGTCTTTTCAACAACCTGCACTGAAACAACTAGAATCCATCAGTGGGGCTTCGCAGATTCTTGGCATTGTGCCTACATTTTCCTGTTTAATTCACTCCGTGCTTTCCAAACTGGACACTTTACACCTTCTTGCTTCTCCTGAAATCTCTGAGGCTTTCTCACCCTTACCTGGGGGATGCCCTTGCTTCTTATCTCACTGAGGACCATAATCAATTGGAAGAGGATTTCTACACTCCTAAGGCCACATCCATGAGCCCCAGCAGCAGCTGCCCCTGCCATCCATCTTTCTTTCTCTCAAGTTTCCAGACACAGAGCAGCATCTTCCTTTGTATCTAAATTTCATTCTTTCTTGCCAACTCAAAGATTCTGTCCGAAATTATCCCCATTTCCCTTCATTGTAATACACTTTTTACTCTGTACTGGGTCCTTCCTATTAGCATGCAAATGTGCCATGATAACAGTCATTTTAAAAGAAAAATAAAACTTCTTTAACCCCATATTCCATCTCTAAGGATGAGCTCATTTTTAAATGCCTTTGGCAGCAAAATTTTAAAAATCCATGGATAGTGGCCAGATTTACTATTCTCTCTGCATTTATAGTCCATTGTGAGAGCTTAAAGATTTACCAAAGTGAGAACATAGTATAATAACCTCCAGAGTACTTATTATGGGTTAAATTGTGACCCTTCCAAATTTATATGTTGAATCCTAACCCTCTGTAATGCAGAATGTGCCTGTTTAGTCAGCTTTTCAATATTGTGACTAAATACTTGAGAAAAACTAGCTTAACGGAGGAAAGGTTTATTGTAGTTTACAGTTTCAGAGGTTCCAGGCCACAGTGGGCTGGCTCTAAGGCAGGAACATCGCAAAAACTACCTGAAAGGAGGAAAGGTTTATTGTAGTTTACAGTTTCAGAGGTTCCAGGCCACAGCGGGCTGGCTCTAAGGCAGGAACATCCGGGCGGAAGGAGTATCAGAGTTACGCTGCTTACTTCACGGTGGCCAGGAAGCAGAGTGCGTTGGAAAGAGTGAGAGCGAGTGGGGATGGGCTGGAATCAGAACGTGCCCTTCCAAGTTCCACCCCATCCATTTACTTCCCCCAAACGACTCTTCCTCCTAACAGCACATTCAACAGATCCAATAATCATCGAAAGTCTTTCTCAAGTTGATACACCTACCCTTTATTTTTCTGAAATATTGTGAAGCCCATCCCAGACTTCATGTCATTTCACTCCTGTATTCTTCACTGTGCATAGGAAAAATACATTTTCTTACATAATCACAATAGTGTTTTCACTCTTTGAATATTAGAAAAATTACTTGTTAATAACTTATCTTCTATCTTCAGATTTCTCTGGTTGCTTTTAAAGTGTCTGCATTACATAGCTCATGTTATTGTCATTAAATACCTGAGGCAATTAACCATAAATGGAAAAATATTTTTTTGCTCAAGTTTCTGGGGGGATTCTAGTCCAAGATTCCTGGACTCCTTGCTTTGGGCCTCTGATAAGTGTGCCAGATTGCAATGGTGGGGAGTGCTTGTAGGGGCAAAGGGCTTACATCACAAGCCAGGAAGTGAGAAAGACGCAGATCCCACAGTCCCTTCTGTGGTCATGTCCCCAGTGATCTCATCTCCTAAAAGTCCTACAGTATCTTCAAGTAGCATTACGGGGGCTAGGCATTTAATGTATGGACTTTTTGACTTAAAATATTCCAAATTTAAAGAAAAGTTGCAAGCATAGTATAAGATTTTTCCTTTTCTTGAGCTAATTCAATGTCCTATTCCCCCAAAATATGTTTGTGTGCATTTTCTACAAATAAGGTCATTCACCTACAATATACAACAAAATCACCACTGATACATCATTACCCCCAAATGTTCACATTCCATTCAAATTTCACCAATTATCTGTTAAGCCTTCTTTTCCAAAGGCTCCAATCTGAGATCATAATGTTCCACTGAGTTTTATTGTCTAGCATCCTTTAGTTTGAAACTATTTGCCAGTCTTTCCATGACCATTGCGGGATATAGTCGTCCTGGTACGCGGCCAAGCATCAAGTTCAGAGGCCCAGACCGGGAGAGTGAGTGCGTGGAATAAGCAAGCAGTCTCCGGGAGATTTCAGCGAATACTTCCCTCTTTATTGAGGATTACACAGGTTTATATAGAGCACAGGAAGTGGGTGTGGCTATGAGCGCATAGGGGCAACAGGGCTGTAGCTGATGGGTGGAGCACAAGTTTTTACCTTTTATGGTTACCTCTTGGCCAAGGGAAAGAGTCACGACTAGAGCAGGAACGGGAGGCCCCCAAGAGGTTATAGGCCAGTTTCTACACACTGTTGAGCGTGCTTGAACTCCTTTGAGATATACATGCGGCATGCTAGACCCAACCAGACTTGAACTTCTCCTTCAGGAGGATTCCAGCCTGTTATCTTTTAAAGTGAACCTCAATTCAGGTTTGTCTGATGCTTTCTCACAACTAGGTTCAGATCGTGCATCTTCAGCTGGAATGTCATAGAAGTCAGGTTGTGTTCTCACTGACCGCTGGCCGGTGGTGCTCGCTTTCAGTTTGTCCCATACTGATGACGTCAAACTTGATTAGCTGATTGAGGCAGCACCTGTCAGTTTTCTCCACGGAAAGCCTCTCTTTCCCCCTTGGTAATCAATAAGTATTTTGAAGCTCTGTTACTGCTTTTCATCTTTCACTTGCTACTTTAGCATGTATTGATGTTTCTTTACTGAGTTAATTATTACTGGGGAGGGTGCCACATTTTCTGATTTCCTTACTTTTTATGTATTTGTCGGTTGGCAGTTCGTTATAAGAAAAAGCTTTGTCACTTTCTCTCTCATGTACAGGCTTATAGATTCTAACTTTATAAGTAATAATCTGTCACTGATATTTAATTTTCACACTCAAGTATTCTGTGACTTGACTAGTGACATGTTTTCTCTACCACTAAGCACTTGCTCACTTTCTAGTATGAGTTAGTATCTTATTTTCCTTCCACAACCTTAGATTCAACCACTTCTCCAAGGGACTGTCATTAATTTTAGGGGACAATGATTTCAGAAACTGAGATCTAAGTCATTGGTGTGTTTTTTGCTAATGGTCATAGTCCAAGGCTCTCTCCATAAACATAGTTAGAAAATCTCTTTCCACAAATGGTTATCCATCATTTATCTATACCTGAGTATAGTTCATTCTTCTGTGCACAATTCTAGTCCAAATCTTTTCATATTAATGATTGCTTTTTCAACCAGTGAGATCCCTGAACCTGATCATTCTTAGTATATTTATTTGTTCAATCTCCACGTGTGACCGATCTCTCATTAATTCCACCATCGCGTACAGCTGCTCTCTTCATGCCACTCATGCTCCACACCTGAACCCAGCTGCCTGCTCTCCCCCCCTGACTTTAGTCACTGATACCTCTTGGCCCAGCCCCACCCAAGGGCTTTGGACTGCATAATTCAAGAAGGATGGAGGGAAGGAAGAGAAGGTCCATTCTTTTTTGGAATCTCTACTCAGGAAAAAAAATACAAAGTCATCAACTACTTACCGCCAGTCTCTCCATTCTTGTCTTAACTTTCTCAGCAGCATTTGTCTGGCTGCTCCATTTCCATCTTTTGTGGTGGATTCTCCCCAGATTTATATCTCCCACCCAACTTGCCCCAAATTCCAGACTCAGTTATCCATTTGCCTTCTCTGATTGTCTATAAGAAGCCCAAAGTTAACATATCCAAAACTCCCTTTTGAAGCTGCTCCTTTACAAGTGTTTCCCATATAAGTAAATAACATTTATCCATCTTGTGTCTCAATTGCTAGATTGCTCTATTCTTCTAAACTTACATCTGATTCAACTGCATATTATGTCTATCACAACTTCAGATCATATCCCCAAACCACTAGTTTTTGTGATACTCATTGCTACCCTCTAATCCAAGCTGCCACATTTTCTGGTCTTCTGTAAGAGTCTTCTAACTGGCCTCCCTGCTTCTGGTCTTGCTCCCAAACTCTCTGTATGTGGTCAGGAGGATCTGTTAATCTGTAAAGCTCACTTCCAGGACCCTTAATGAAAAAGGCAAAAAGCATTTCAGAACCTAAAACCAAAGGAGAATAGGTACCATACCTGTGAGAATGGAAATACTAATTTTAAAAATTAGAGAGAAAATGACAGATATATAAAATAGGCAAAATGGTCATCATTGTAATCTCCAAAACAATAAAGTGAAAAAGTTTTAAAATATAATTTTTAAACAGCCCTAAAATAAGAAAAGGTTTGAATATATATATATGTATATATATATGTGTATATATATGTGTGTATATATATGTGTGTGTGTATATGTGTATATATGTGTGTATATATATGTGTATATATGTGTATATATATGTATATATATATATATATATATATATATATATATATGAAAAGGCCAAATTGACTCAAATCAGTTAATCTGGAGAAATGTCTTGGTTTGTTGAAAGACTTAAAAGAGCTTCTTGAATAAAAGGACAAATTATTAAATAAAAAGACCCAGGGACAACTGTCTGGGGACTGATTAAAGTTTCCAAACTAAAAACATGTAGACAGACAGGCAGGATCAGGAAGCAATAATTTGAGTATTTGTCTCAGGTGAATCAATTAAGTATGAGAGATTACTGTAAAACAAAGACCCAGATGGCTGCGAGGAACAGGAAGCAATCTCACGTGAGAGACCCAGGAAGCCTTTCTGACTGTTTATGATGCCCCGCACAGTCTCACAGAAAACAGTTGAACTCTGCCCCTTCCTCAGATCAAGTTCACACAGACACAGAAGCTTCCTCCACAAACATTTGAGGAAAGACATGCGTACTGTTTAAAATTGCAAACCAAAGGATTATTCTAAACAGCGTGATAGTACATATCTTTGTAATCCCAGCGTGTGGGAGGCTGAGGCAGGAAGAGCACTGTGAGTTTACGGCTAGCCTGGGCTACATGGTGAAACCATGTCTCAAAAACAAAGTTAAAATGTTCACCAAAGTCTTATGTTCAGGGGTGGAGCTTTGTTGGAAGGTGTGGGTCACCTGGCATGACCTGGAAGGATGTATTATTTACGACAACATCTTCTTTCTGTTCTTAGCTGCCATAGAGTGAGAAGCATTCCTCCTCTAGGCCCTTGCACCATGATGTCTCTGCCTTAAGCCACTGTACTATGGACCGAACTCAGTGGAAACTATGAGCCAAACAAACCTCTCCTCCTTTAAGTTGTGGGTGGTGTGAGACCTAACTTGACATAAGCACAGCCATTTTTACTAAAAACCTCCATCCTGTGTCCTGTAACCTCCCTGCAAACCTGCTACTTCTCTTCATGGAAACTCTCCCCCTCTAGCTGATGCATGGCACCGCAAAATGTACCCATTTCAAAAGAGAAGGAAATGTTTTTAACATATTCTGCCAAATCTGCTGACTGTTGCTTTGGTGGCTTCTGTACTTTGCTCTCGCAAAGCATAGAAACTTTCTAGTGGGAGGATGGAGGTTTTAGTAGGCTTTGCCTTTAAATAAAGTACCTCGTTTCAGCCCAGGGCTGATCTCCATGGCCAGTTCCACTGGAGGTTAGGTCCCGGCCAGTTAAAAAAGTTCTTGGATGGACTTAAGATTGAGTCGTGTCTCGAGTGATCGTCACTCTGTGAGATGAGGAACCTGTAGTTGTCAGGTACTTTGCCCCAGCCATGGGAAAGCTGACTAGTACAAGTGAGTTCTACTACACTTTTAAATTATGGAGAATAACTGTCTTGTATACTTTATAGTTTATCTAGGAAAAGATCTCATTTTCTGAGCATAGCTCTCCCTGGTCCAAAGATTAGACATAAGCAGAACAAGAGGGAAAATTATAGACTTCTCATTTTTATAACAAGTACAAAAGCTCTAATGAATCAGAGACCAAGTAAACTTGTTTTAGAATAATATGCAAGAGAACAGTACAATATATCCTATGTTCATGGACAAGAGGATTCCATTATAGGTCTTAGACATTTTTGTTGGGTTTACTTTAGAACTTACATTGTCATTAAAGTGCAGAGCTCAGCATATCCTGGAACCAGAAGAATAAGAGCCACATGCTAAAATCAGAGAAAAAACAAAGAAGCTGAGGGTTTGAGTGTGTGTTTTGCTTTGTTTTGGTTTTGCTGGTTTACAACACAGGGTCTCCCCACCAGCTTTTATCTGCAATACAAGGAGATATCACTTTTAATTATAAGCCTAGCAAGCAAAACTCTTAATTCCAGGTACTAGTGAGGGGTGTGGAAATGGACACACTTATGTAAGTGCTGGTGGAAGATGTTCAACAGAAGCACTTTGAAGAATAAGTTCATGTTGTTTGTTGAAAGTGGAAATTGTGCATATCTTATAACCTAGTGATTATGCTTTTTTGTCTGTGAAAGAAATACTCACATATATATGGTAAGTACACAAGCATTCCCAAGAATGATCATGTTTTGAAATAACAAAACAGTGGTATGGTTAAGCAAGATATGGTATATCGTAAGGATAAAAAACTTCACTACAGCCAAAAGTTATGAACCATGTTTAAATTTATCAATGTATGTACATGAAAAAAATATATCAATGAAGGAAGAAAATAGTTGAAAAATATAAAATTCTTCTTTTTCTAAAAGTGCACATCCTAAACAATACTATTTTGTGTGTATATATCTATTAGAATAGATTTTAAAATATTTCTTAATCTGTAAGTTCTACACCAAAATAATAATAATAGCTTCTTCTAAATATAGAAGGGCCAGGCATGGTGGCTCACCCCTGTAATCCCAGCACTCAGAAGGCAGAGGCAGGAGGATTTCCACAAGTTTGAGACCAGCCTGAACTACATAATGAGTTCAGAGTTAGCCTAAACTACAAAGTGAGTCCCTGTCTCAAAAAACTAAAAACTAAAAAATAAAAATAGAAGAAGGGCAAAGTTATTGGATCAATGAAGCCTTTATTTATTTATATTTTTTTCAGTACCAGGGATAAAACTCAGGACCTTGCACTTGCAGGCAGGCACAGCACCTAATGATTATACTTAGAGCTACTTAGACTGTGTTTTATAATTTGTAAGGTGAATATATTTATGTTTTCATAGTCCTCCCTTATCCACAAAACACACATATGAAGCCATGCACAGTATCTAATCCTATCTACGCTGTACTATGTTTTCATATATGAATACATATCTATGTAAAGTTTTATTTTTAAAATCAGTAATGTAAGCACTGTGAGAGCAGTGTCTCTCCCACTCCACTTCTTTTTCTCAATATCCTTTTATACTTTCATCTTTTCACTTTGAAAAAGCATTTACAGCATTTCCTTGGAATATATGACTTGCTCGCAGCAGCTGTTTTGCTTTGGGCCCATGGGCCATTGGGAATAAGTCTTCCTTGAACACAAGAACAGTTGATCTGGTAACAGAAACGGCTACTAGAAACGGAGAGTAGAACTTGCAGGGTGGAGACAAAGGTCAGGATTCACATCCGGGGCAGGCAGAGGAGGTTGCTACTCAGTACAATGCACAATTAAAAATTCATGAAATTTTATTTCTGGAGTGTCCCTGGTCATGGTTGACCTCTGGTGACTAAAAGCATGGATGGAAGCTAAAATAATGGGCATGGTGACCACCACACTGAGTTGTACTAGAAATAAATTCAAACTTCAAATTATAAAAAATAAACTTTTATCAGAGTGGTGGTTTTTATCTTGTCCATAGTTTGCTGCGCATAATTCTGTTTGATGGTAAACCACATATAGTTCTTATTCAAGAAATTTTTAACAAGTCCTTTTACATTTTCCTAAAAAGTCTGCTTCCAGACTTGGAGCCCAGCAGGCCAGCGTAGGCGGGATTGTGAAGCAGGGCTGTAGAGACCTCGGCTGTGACAAGACTTGTTCTAAGGCTCCACGTGCAGCTTTGTGGCACCTTGAGGAGTTCGCTGCCGTATGCCCCTTGATTTCCACAGGGCACACCCTCAGACTCTCTCTGCCAAGTTCTCCGGTGCTACTGTGTGTCTGGCGATGTGTAAACCAGGGAGCTGCCCGGCCCGTGTCAGCATTCTCAGTGCCCTGGGCTCTCTTTCCCTAACTGTCCACTCTGTACCAAACACCCAAGCTAGGGGCGGCTGTCCCCCACCGCATCCGGGGAGGAGCACTGTGGGGTGATTTAGAGCCTGGCCGGGCCACCCCATGTCCTGCCCCAGGGTCTCGTGCTCATCCTGCCCAGACATGCCCCTTCCTGAGGCCTGGGGAAGAGCAATGGGGGGGGGGGAGGCAAACAGGAAGGCAGGGGTGCAGCGGGGGAGGTGGGAGGTGGGCCAGGAGGCCATGGCTTTGAGCTCCTGAGGAGTGTGTCTGCACCCCTCACTTTGCCCCAGATCCTGGTCTAGGCCTGGCACACCCAGGATGCTCCAAGATGTACTTGCCCACTGAGGAAATACAGAAAAAAGGCAAGGGGGGTGGTGCTGCACAAAGGAATGCCCCTCAAAGACAGAAAGCTAGGCTGGGGATTTAGCTCAGTGGTTCCAGCACCTGCCTCACAAGTGCAAGGTCCTGAGTTTGATCCCTCAGCACCACAGACCACAATGCCTGGCGTGGTGGTTCATGCCTATAATCCCAGCACTCAAGAGTCAGAGACAGGAGGATTGCTGTGAGTTCAAGGCTAGCCTGAGCTACATAGTGAGTTCAGAGTCAGTTGAGCTACAAAGTGAGACCTTGTCTCAAAAGAAAAAAAAACTCAGAAAGCTACAGGGAACAAGAGGACTGCTGTTTTCCGTCTCTAGTTCCTACATCTCCCTACGACTGGAGACTCTGGTAAACTGAGAGCAGAAAACCTGACCTGGGTGAGAGTCAGAGATGAGAGCCAGCCACAGCAGCGGTGAGCAACGGGAAGTCTCAGCTGCTCAGGAGGCCGAGGCAGGAGCACTGACCGCTCCAGCCCAGGAGTTCCAGGCTAGCCTGGAACAGGAAGACCCTGCCTCACTGCAAAGCAAAGAGGCAGAGATTGGAGCTGGGCCTTTTGTAGCTGTCCCCTTCCTGTCGTCCCTGCTTCCCTCAGGGACTCTCAGATAACCATGGAGATTAAGGTGGGGGAGGTGGCTAGTTCCTCTACTCATTCTCTCTCATTGCCCTTAACGTGGGGGAATCTTGGGAGGAATTGGGACCTCTGAGTCCCCCCAAAGCCAGCTGTGTCTCTGCCTCTCCTCGGAGCTCATCTCTGGAAACCTTAATTAACTTGAGAGACAATAGCCCTGGGTGATGGGAGCTATAAAATTGCAAAGTCTGATTAAAAATAATAATGAGAATGCCTATTGCCCATTAGCCTGTGCCTAAGCCCTTAACAAGGATTAATTAATTAATCAGTCTCTCTGCAGTCTGGGGAGAGGGGAGGGTTATTTGCACCCCCTTAGAAAAGGGGTGCAGGCAGCTGAGGGGCTGGTGCTGGGCAGAAGGCTTGCCCTGGACCTTGGTAGCTGCTGTCAGGGAACCCCCTCTGGGCAGCCACTAGCTGTGTGATGGACAGACAGAGGTGACACCCCCACCGCGCCTGGCCTCAGTTTCCTCCTCTGTAAGACTCAGATGCCAGGGTAACTACTTGCCAGGGCTTCTTCCAGCCCTGATGTCGGGGACAACACAGGCGGCCATTGGGCTGTGTCTACCAGCTCTATTGCCACTTCCCTGGGGAGCAGGATCAGGACCCTCTCAGGGAAACAAAGGTCAGCCGGCTCCTAATGCTGCCTGGCAATGAGATCCAAGCTCCTTAACCAGGACCCTCATTTCTGTTCTTTGTGTTTTGAAAATTGTGGCTTGGTGTATATCAGGTCAGATTTAGCCATTTTGATGTGTGTGGTGCCCTGGCATTAAGTATATTGTCACTGTGGTCAGCCACCACTGTCAGTTCATCATGGGCCAGAAGGCCGCACCCACCCCCGTGGCCACCACCATTCAGTTCTGAGCCTGAATCTAGCAGGATGGAGCGGATGACACAGCCTTTGCTCTTCCCTTATGGAGTGCTTCACCTAGCTCAGTGTCCTCAAGGCTCATTTATGCTGCTGTGACCACCTTCTGAGACGCCCTGGGGTCGGGCCAGGCTGTGAGTGCAGTGAGCCTCGAGGCTGGTTTTCAGCCCGGGGCTCCTGAAGAACCAGGAGAGAAGGACCCAGCATCTACGTCTGTCAGCTCTACTCATCGGTAAACATGGAGAAATGCTATACACCGAAATAAACAGGAATGCATAGGAAGCAAGACGCAATGCACGTGACTTGGGAGAAATCTTGCGCTTATGGAACATTTTCTTCCTGGGACTAGGGGGACTTTGATGGGAAGCAGAAAGAGCTCCAGCCTGGCCTGGGATCTGTCTGCAGGGGCCTGAGTGCCCTGGGTGCCAGTGGAGACCTCACCCTAAGTTCAGTCGTAGAAACTCACAGAGCCAAGGTGGTTGTGATCCCAGGGTGACCTCAGCCCCGAGGGTGTCAGTCAGAGATGTGCAAGACACCTGAAGGGAAGATTATGGGGCTAAAGCTTCGCCTCCACAGCTTTGAGCCTCTGGCTCCGGAGCTCTCCCAGGACCTCCTCCAACCTGAGCCGGCCAGAGAGGAGGCGACACCCTGAAGCTCCCGAACCACCGCCAGGGCCTCTTGCCTACAGCTCAAAACGCCTCCCATAATTTGGTCTGAGAGATGAGCACCGGAAAGTTGCCCATTTAATTTAATTTATTTCAATTATATTTTAATTTACGCTATTCCACATTGCTCTCACAGCGCTGTTCTCATTTCCGAGGTTGTTAAATTACTGCAACTTGTGAAGACGGAGAAGATAAAGACTGGCCAAAAAGCCAAGAGGAGCAGCCCAGCACCAAGCTGTGCCCCTTCTCCGTAGGTCCTGTGTGTCACCTTGGGGCCCTCAAAGTTGGATGGGGCTGGGGCTGTCACCGCTGGCTGATCCTGAGCCCCCTTCACCCACCCCAAATGGAAGCAGTTTACCGAGCGCCTGCTGAGTACCAGTGCCCCTCACCTTGTTCTTCAGCAGCCTGGGGGCAGCTGGCTTGCTCCATCCCAGGCGAGGTCTCTGAGCACCTGAGGCCAAGTGGTTTGGCTGAGGAGCCACGGCTTCTGACCGCAATGCCAAGGAGGTGCCCGGGCAAAGCAGGTGTGAAATCCCATCTAGCTGCAGTGCGGAGGGCGAAGCTCCCACAGGAAGCCTGAGCCAAGGGCCTGGCCCAGGGATCTCCTCCCCGTGCAGAGGTTGTCAGCCTGGGCCCTGTGACCCCTCCTGAATCCACCGCAGCACCTCTGGAGGGGGCACCTCAATCGGAAGGGGGCTACAGCGGGCACACCTGGCTCTGCACATCACCTCTACTGCCAGGCACAGTGCCTTTGAACATGGGCATTGTCCTCCTGGAACCCCAGTTCCCAGGGACACGAGGCACATTCAGCTATCTTATCTTCGGCAAAAGGGGCAAACACTTTTGAGGAAAGATAGCCTCTTAACCAGTGGTATGAGGGCATGTGGTGCAGCACACCTGTAATCCCAGCACTTGGGAGGCTGAATTCGAGGTCAGCCTGGACTACATGGTGAGATGGTTTCAAATAAAAAAACAACACAAAAAACCAGCAACAGATAGTGTTGGAAAAACTGGCTAATCACATATTGAAGGTTGAACCTACACCTGTACATTTCACCATGTACTAAATCAAAATTGAAATAGGTCAAAGATCTAAATATTAAAACAGAAACAATCTGCTAGAAGACAAAATATGTAAAACATTTGAAGACAGGCATAAGCAAAGACTTTCTGAATAGACAAAAATCAACAAATGGAATCACATCAAATTAAAAAGCTTCTGCACAGTAAATGGAACTATAAACAGAGTGAAGAATAACCTACAGAATAGGGAACAATTTTAGTTAGCTATTTCTCAAGCGAAGGACTAAAATCTAGAGTATGTAAATAACTCAAAAAAGTGGAACTCCCAAAAGTAAAGACCCAATCAGAAATGGACACCTGAAATGAATAGAAACATCTAAGATAAAAAAGTACAAATAGCCAACAAAGACATAAAAAAAGTTCAACATCACTTAGCCATTCAAAAAATGAAAATTAAAATAACACTGAGCTTCCATCTCATTCCAGAAACTGTAGCTATCTTCAAGAAATCAAATAGTAACAAATATTGGAATACTTTGGGGTGGGAAGGAACCCTTTTCATTGTTGGTTGGAAGGTAACCACTACGGAAATCAGTGTGGAGATTCTTCAAAAAAATTAAAATAGAAATTCCAGAGCCAGGGATTTAGCTCAGTGGTTCAGTGTCTGCCTTGCAAATCCAAGGTCCTGAGTTTGATCCCTGGTAGCCACATAGCACAATGCTGGGTTTGAGGACTCACACCCAACAGCAATCAGTATCACACACCACAGTCCTGGGTGTGTTGGCTCACACCTGTAATCCCAGACTCAAGAGGCAGAGGCAAGAGAACTGCTGTGAGTTCCAGCCTGGTCTGGGCTACATAGTGAGCTTGGGGCCAGTCTAAACTATAAAAGCAAGACCCTGTCTCAAAAAAAAGAAAAAGTCCATTTGACCTAACTATTCACCTTCTAAGTATCTTCCAGAAAGAGTTAAAGACAACATATTACAGCAATATACATACGCCCATATTTATTTATTTATTTATTTATTTTTGAGACAGGGTCTCGCTTTGTAGTTCAGGTTGGCCCTGAGCTCAGCCTCAAACTCACATTACAGCAATCCTCTTGCTTCTGCCTCCCGTGTGCTGGGATTACAGGCATGAGCCACTATGCCCGGCACTGTGGTATGTGGTACTGGTTGTTGCTGGGTGTGAGTCTCCACGCCCAGTATAGGTATATGGTTACTGGGGAATCAAACCCAGGGCCTTGCACTTGCAAGACAGGCGCCAGAACCACTAAGCTAAATCCCCGGCCCCATATGCCCATATTTATAGCAACAAAATTCATAATAACTAAATCTTGGAAGTGGCCTCTATGTCCATCAAGAGATAAATGAATAAAGAAAACATTGAGTACTACTCTGTCATAAAGAAGGCAAATGAATCATTTGTAGGAAAACTGATACACTTTGAGACCATAATGATAAGTGAAGAAAATAAGACACACAAGTTTAACCATCATGATTTTTCTTATATGAGAGACTCAACATATAAAAAGTGTAAAAAATATCGACAATAAGATATAACAAGATGGATCTTTGGCATATGAGAAGGGAAGTGAGAGATGGAGGTTATGAGGAGGAAAAGGAGAGAATGAGATTCTAAAGGTGAGGGGATTATGAGATGTTGTCTTCATGTACCAAGTCCCTATGAGGAATGTGATCATCAGGTACTACAAATGTGTAGTTCAGTGGTGGTGAACCTATAGCATTGTGTTATTTCTTTTTAAGAGAAAAGAAGCTAATGCATACATTGTCTTTTCTAAATTATAACCTCAGTATTCAGATTTAATTGCAGTGTTGGCACTTTGTGATAAAAGTGCGTGGGTTTTAGGTTGCAGTTTGGGAGCTTGTCTCTAAAAAGTGTGTGTGTGTGTGTGTGTGTGTGTGTAAAGCATGGTGGCTATGTTAAGAATATTAAATTCTTTCCTGTGACAAAACACCAAAGAAAGGAAACAAAGAGGAAAAGGTTTATTTTAGCTCACAGTGTCTGAGGTGTCAGTCCATGGTTATGTGGTTCCACTGTTTTGGAGCTTCCGGCAAAACAAAATATCATGGCAGAGAGCTCATGGTGGAGGAAAGCTGCTCACCTCAAGGCAGGAAGGAAGTAGAGAAGGGCTGGGGGCGGGTCTCCAGAGACCCACTTCCTCCAACTCAGCCCTGCCTCCTAAACCTCCCACCACTTTCAACAGCCCACTCAGCTATGACATCATCAGTGGGTTAATCCACTGATGAGGGTAGAGCCTTTGTGATCCAATAACTTCCCAAAGGTCCCTCCTCTGAACACTGATGTGCTAGGGACTAGCCTTCGGGGACATGTCAAATCCAGGCCCTAATAGGTACCTAACATGCTCAGTAACCATGATGTTTAAATCAATCATCTGCTGGCAACATTCACTCTGTCCTATACCCAAGAAATGTATTGATTCTTTACTTAAAGCATCTTTTTTTTTTTTTCTTTTAGGTTTTTTTGAAACAGGGTCTCACTTTGTGGTTCAGGCTGGCCCTGAGCTCAGCCTCAAACTCACATTACAGCAATCCTCCTGCCTCTGCCTCCCTAGTGCTGGGATTACAGGTGTGAGCCACCACACCCGGCACCGTGGTATGTGGTAGTGGTTGCTGCTGGGCGTGAGTCTCCACGCCCAGTATGGTATGTGGTTACCGGGGAATCGAATTCAGGTCCTTGCACTTGCAAGACAGGCGCCAGAACCACTGAGCTAAATCCCCGGCTCACTTAAAGCATCTTTTGTGTTCTTGGGCTACCTCTAACTTTTGTCAAGTCTTACTTTGTAAAATGCCTTTTATAATTAAAAAAAAAAGGCATCAAGTGGGTTTGAATATGTTAAAGATGAACAGTTACACAGCAGGCTGCCTAGAGGTCCAGAGCTGCCTCTCCCCCAGGGTTGATTGCAGCGACCTCTGTCTGCTGAGCCCTCATTCACCCTGTTTCTGTCCATTGTCTCTCCATTGCAGTGACAAGGCTGATGGAATCAAAACAAGCCACATGAATGTCACATCCTAGGGTTAGTGGAGTGTGCACCCCCCCACCCCACAGGCACCTGGCCTGGATGTTAGCTTGCCGGTCTCTTTCCCCTTTGCTTCTTGCTGTGCATTTTTTATTGGCTAATAAGTCATGTAATTTGAGAGTATTCATTTGGTCCCTGGGCTTGTGACCCCACACATGGTCTCTAGGACACTTAGTGCACAAAGGCTAACATCACATCAAGGGACATTCACACAACAGAATGTGACATGGAGTATGGTTGGGGGGAGTCCTGGGGACACACGTCATGATAAATCGGATATGCACATTTATCTTGCATAGTCTGATGTGGTGGTTGCAACTTCCAGGGATGGCTGACATGCTGTCTCCTGACCCATAGGCTCTTTTTCAGCCTGACTTCATCTTGCAGGCACAATGGGTATCTCCCTGAAATCTGAATGGATCTCAGTGACTGGCAAAGCTGGAAGGTGGCACTGGGCTGGGCCGGGGACCTGACTTCTGAGGTGATTTAGCCTCTTCTCAGCTGGCTGGCATGAGATCTCAGTTTAGAAGGCTTCAGTCGCCCATGGACAGTTGGGCATCTTGTTCTGAGTCCACCATACTGTGAAGAAGCCCAAACACACCCACGGATGGTGGTCCTGCAGACAGGCTCAGAGCCCAGAAGAGATGGCTGCCTCAGGCAGCAATAAAGGGCAGGCACAGTGTAAGCCAGCCTCAGAGGGTCCCAGCCCTGGCCTCTGGTGGTCCCGGGATGTGGTGAGGCCAGGACACATTGGGTGCAGGTGGCAGGACAGGGGATATCCTGCATCCCTGGGCTACCTCTTCCCTTGCCAGACTTTTCCCCCATCAGCCCCTGCGCTGGCTCGTACCCTCTGCTCCTGGGGCCTTTTCTTGGGGCTCCCTAGGGAGGACCCCAAGTTCTACTTAGGCAGTCTGATTTCCCCTGAGAGCCACCCCTCAGAGTGTGTGGGGCAGGGTGAGGACTTGTAGGGGTCATCTGACTGCCAGTATCCTAAAAAGTGTGTGTGTGTGTGTGTGTGTGTGTGTGTGTGTGTGTAAACCATGGTGGCTATGTTAAGAATATTAAATTCTTTTATAAAACATAAGAGAAACTATTTATAGAAGCAAATAGTGGGTGAAGCATGATAAACACAGATAAAGTATATGAATATATGCATACTTAAAAATAATAGAACAAATAGATACTTAAGAAAACAATAGAACAAATAACATGACTGACAGAGAAGATGGGAAAAGCATCAAGGTGTCAAATACCGGTGCTCCATTAA
>PVIR01000612.1:16855-37914 GCA_004026965.1 Petromus typicus
TCACTGCTCTGCGCTGCTCCATATGGACAAGTGGCCCTCCCCAGCCACCATTCCTCCTCTGCTCCTGCACTCAGGCCAGAGGCCAGGAGCTGTAACACACCCACGCCAGTGTGAGGCTTGATATTACCAGACGTCCACAGGGGTCCATTCCTCTCTCTTGCCCAGTTTCTCCATTTGGGGTGCTAGAAGGCCTGGGAAAAGGCAGCCCAGGTGGGGGTTTGTTTGGCTATCATGCCAAATGCCTGTGTGGGAACCTAGGGGGGCCCTAGGACGTCTCAGCCATCCTCTTTATTTGTTCAACCCTTTGCCGTTTGTTTGTGCCCTTCCAGGGTTTATGGAAAGTTCTGGTTCCCCACCCCCATAACATATTCTGCTAGGCAGTTCCCCAAGTCCTGTCAGTACACAATACTGTGACTTGCTTGGCTATTTCCTGTGTCCCTCTGGCCACTCCAGATCAGCAGCTTTCCAAAGGCAGGGCCTCCACCACCTGCATCTCTGAAGGCTCTCAGTCCCTGTTTCCCAAGAGTGACTGCACGCTCACATCAGCAAGGAGACTGTTGGAGGAAATTTTAAGACTTTTGTCCATCTCTGGAAGTCAGTGCTCCTGGAAATGAGTCTACAGATGCACAAGAGCTGAGAAAATGAAGTCACCAGCATTGCCACCACCTTTGTCCTTGTCTTTGTCAAGGCCTTCCTCTCTGGGATAGAGCTTGCTTGCTATGCTCTCTGGAGAGCAGCAGGCACCATGTTCGAGTCTTCTCAGGGAAGACCGGGTGCAGAGGGCTGCCAGCTCCTCACAAAACCTCAGAGCTAGAGAGGAACTGGGGAGAGGAACAGAGGAATAGCCCCTCCCCCACCTGGGTGCACACTCATACACACACACACACACACACACACACACACACACACACTACTAGAACCAGCCAGGGAGCTGGCAGGCTGCTCCAAGGGAAGGAGCAGATGATAGATAAGCCTCCTAATTATTCCTAATCACCGAGAGCAGACACTCTCGGAGCCCTCACTGTGTGCTGGGCGCCAGGCTCCGGCTCTCTCCCTCGCTGCTCACATAGCCCTCGAGCAGAGCCTTCTGTTATCATCTCTTCTTCTGAGGCAGATCCCAGTGTGTTGCTCAGAGGAGGTGCGTGAACTTCTCCACACAGGCAACCCTCCCACCGCACCCTTAAGTATCCAAGACCACAGGTGCATGCTATGGCTCTTGGCATTAACACCCATTTTATAGGTGAGGAAAAGCCATCATTGAAAGATGGAGTTACATGTCCCAGAGACACACTCATTGCAGCAAGTGGCAGAAGCAGGGCTTGAGGCCAGGCGGTGTTGTCGCCATTTTAGTTGACGTAGCTCCAACACTCATGCTCATGGCACCTGTGGATGCTGCGTGAGATGCTGTGTGCTTTACCTATTGTGCCCCAGGCTCTCTGCACAGTCATGCTGTGTGACAAAGTGCTTTCAAGTCCCAGTGACCTGTAACAAAATGCACTTATAAATATAATGGTTCTGCAGGTCAACTGCAGTTTGTCTGCACTTATGTGTGGATGTGCTGGGCAGACCCTCAGGTTGGGTCTGGAGGAGACGATGTAGTGAGAAACATGGGCACTTGGAGCGAGCTGCCCAGTGGGCTGCAGCTACACATAGAAAAGGACTGGCCAGTTTTCCCCAGGAAGAGTGTGGATACAGGCACACATGCAAGCTGGGCTTTGAAAAATTAGCAGAATTTCAAAAGACAGCAGGGATGGAGAAGGGCGTTGTAGAAAATGGGAAGCACCTGTCACAAGGGCAGCGAGGTACAGAGACCAGGATGATTAGGAACACAGGTGGTTTAGGTTGCTGAGGAGCAGGGTGCATGGACAGGCATGGCGGAGCCAGTCAGCTGCCCACAGAGGGGAGGTCGGGCCAGGAAGTCGAAGAAGCCCTTGAGATTTTCTAAACTGCAGAGCGGATGGACTAGCTTTAAGGGGTGGAACAGGCTGACAGAACACTGTGGCCGGATCGCTTCCCCTGCCCAATGCTAATAACAAGAATAAGCTCCATGTGAATGGGGGAGGGGAGCCACAGCCACAATCAAACCACATACCCATTTCCTTGCTACATGTTCATTTTCCTTTACTTTTCTTTACTGAGCCATTCTTTTAGTAGTGCATGTGTGGCGTGCATGCCCGATGCCACCAGAGTCTCTGGGAAGTGCCTGATCCCCGGGCTGGGCTGTGCTGAGGTCCGCCCTCTTGGGTCACAGACCATGTTCAGAGAGTGCCAGCGAAGCAAGGGCTGCATGGGCCCTGCCGAGTGCAGATGGATGGCTCAGCTGCCCAGCTCTGACACAGCTCAGCGTCCTTCACAGTGACAGTCAGTGCTCAGTGCTGACAGGAAGCAGCCTGGGGCTGCATTCCCAAGCCAGCCCCTCAGGGAGCCCTGAGGAGTCATCGGGACCTCACAACCTTCCCCTTCTCTCATCCTGCAGTTGAGCTCTCCCCTGTCAGGCTACCACAGCCAGGCCTGAGGTGGGGCCGCAGAGTGGACACCTGGCTGGCCAGAAGGCCACCCCAGAACAAGAAGCCTCACGGCCAGCAGTCAGGGGAGGGTGGGCACATGGCCAGCTGCAAGGGAAGCTGCTTATTTTTAGCCTGCTTATTGGCTGGAGCTTTGCAGACCAGGATGAGCTTTCTGCTCCTCGCTGATGCTGTTATTTCTCCCCACCAGGGCTGGGAATTAGTTTATTTTCTAGGCAGCCACCTCAGCAGCTGCCCACTGCAGCGGCAGGCCTGGGGCAGGTTGCAGTGTGTCTATTACTTTTGATTGCCCATATTATAGGGCATGAAATTACTCCAGGTGGGGCGGGGCGTAGGGTTCATGCTTCCCTGCCTGAACCGAAGCTTGGGAGTTGGCAAGACATCTTCCCAGGATGCAACAGCAGCAGGTGACTCCAGCCAGGGGCTCTGTGCTCTCCAGTGTCCCCACACTGCCCCAGGCCTTGTGCCCTGGGCCTGTGAAGACAGCAGGGAAGGCTGGCACTTCAGCTGGGAGGAGGGGCTTGGCGTCCGAGCTCCTTTTAGGGAAAAGCTCTGAGGGGAGAATTCCTTGCTCCTGAAGCTTCTGGTGGCTCCGAGTGTTCCTTGGCTTGTCCCTGCCTCTCAGATGCCCAGAACTCTGTCTCAAACCTCTCTCTCCTTTCCTTTCTCTTACAAGGACCAGTCACTGGATTTAGGGCCCATCCAGAATCCATCTGATCTCATCCCTAGATCCTTCCTAACGTAAACACTCTCTTATTGAAGGTTTGTATTACCCCAAATTCATACATTTAAACCTAATCTGAAATATGCCAGTGTCAGGATGTGGGCCTTTGAGGACCAGAGAGCTTCCTTCCCCTTTCTACAATGTGAGGACACAGCAACGATGTGCTGTCTGTGAAGCAGAAAGCACTCCTCACCAGACACGGGGATCTCTGGCCTCCAGAACTGTAACATAATTCTATTATTTTTATGTCATCCAGTTTAAGATATTTTTGTTATAGCTTCCCACATGGACTAAGACAAGTACCAACTAAACTACATTTGATTTCCAAGCAAGGTCACATTCACAGGTCCCAGGAGACAAGACCTGCACATGTCTTCTGGGGGGCGGGGGGACACTGTTCAGTCCACAGCAGCCATATCCTTCTTAATCCTCTCTTCCAGCTGTAGTGTGACATGGTTAGAGGGCAGAGGTCAGAGGGCATGAGCCTGCTTCTATGCTAAGATACTCACTGTTTTGATTACTTTTCTCATTGCTGGGACAAAATACCCAAAGTTAAAGAAGGAAGGGTGTATTTGGCTCACAGTTGTAGATGGTTCAGTTCATAATCCATTGGCTCCAAGGCCGGGTAGCACAGCAGAGGAATGTCTCAGAGGAGAAACAGTCCACAGCAAGGCAAGCAGTAATCAGTAGCAGCAATCAGGCTACTATTCCCTTTTCTCATCAGTGATAAGCCTTTGGCTGGTGCCTTCCACACTCAGGCGGGGCTCCTGTCTTCAGTAAATTTATTCAGTCACACCCAGAATTATGCTAATTCTCTTCAGTGGAATTTAGTCAGTAGCGCCCCATACCCGTAATCCCAGTATCACACAGATCCAGCAAGCTCTGAGAAGCCCCACTTAAGAGCATGTGAGGCTGGGGGGGCTACCTAAACATCTAGATACAGGCCATAATACTCTCTTACCTCCTAGTCCTAGTGCAAATGAGGAATGTGGCCGATACTGGGGCCTTGAATGTAAGCAAAAGCCAGAAAATATGAAAAAAGGGGGTTACATTTTTTAAAAAGTGAGGCTTGCAGATGTGTGCCACCTGCGCTGAGAGGGCAAGAAATAAAGGTGCCCCCAGGCCTGAAACCTACTGAGCTGCTCTAGTACCAGGCCTTCTCCCTGGCAAGGACGGGAGGGGTGGGCTAACACCAGGGTCTGCAGAGAGTGCTAGCAAGTGCAGCATCTGCATTTGAGGCCCTTGTAAGCTGGGACCCTTCCTTGAGCTCCTGCCTTCACAGCCTCCTCACCATGAGAAACCCCCCAACATACACCCGTTGGGCCCAAACTGAAGCTGCCTTGAGAGTTAATGACAGAAACTGTCTGCTAAATGCTCAACTGGGTGTTGGGGAAATATTTTGCATTTTCACGCAAAAGAAGCCTCCATTTGAAGAGAGTAATTCTAGGGAGGGTGGTGGGGGTGGTGTCAGCCTTGAGACATATTTATGAGTGAGACATATTTATGCCCTTGGGGTCTTTTTCAGAGCTATAGACTCCATCCTGTGTGTGTTGCTCTCTCCCCCAAAATACACAGACACACACACACACACACACACACACACACACACACACACACACAAACGGCCCGCTGTGCTGGGCCACCCCTGAGTCCTTGCCTTGAATTTGTGAGCCCCAAGGCCTTTGTGGAACCTGCCCAAGGAAAAAGTCTCAGAAGATAGCATTTCAGACAGGCCAAGGTCACAAAAACATGTTGTGGATCTATTTATTATCGCTTCCTTCTATTTTAAAGATGAAACAGCTGAGTGACCTGCCTGCCCAAGGTCACACACATAAAGCTTCTTTGATCTCAGCCCAGGCCTTCTCTTGTCTCTGGAGTCTACCTTCTTTTTTATTTAAGGGCTAGTTTATCTGTCTCACTTCTCCCCTGTTCCTCTACTCTCAAAGCCAGACACTGGAAAAGTGCTTTGGTTATAAAAATGCTTGTGAAATGGTAGTGTGTGTGTGTGTGTGTGTGTGTAGTGTGTTTATAAGCACGTATGTGTTCTTAATCTACTTGATTGGTTCGGAATTATGAACTTCATTTTCTGTCTTACTACTTCTACACACTTAATTCTTCCACACTCTGCGTGAGCAGCAATTTCCTCCCTGCTGCGCGGTGTCCACACTGTGCTTCCTTTGCATTTCACTCATCTAGTTTCTCAGGGACGGGCCCTCGTCTTGCACCACGGGAACAGTACCATACATGTCCTCACACCTGTTCCCTTGCGAAAGTGTCCATGAAGAGTCCTCCAGGGCCCATGCTGGGAGCAGAGGCTGGTGGTATGACCTGTATCGTCCTCAGGACGGCCACCTCATCCCAAGCATGGCCACTTCGGTGGACGCCCCATCTCCACAACCTTACACAATCTTTCCTATCTCATCATCCAGGCTCCCTGGCCATGAAACACGGCAGGTCACGTAGGTTCTGATGAGCTAAAGCCTTGAGAAGAGAAAAAGAATCTAGGAAGCCACTCTGTATAAGAAATGTGTGAGACACCATCATGGAGGAGCTGTTCCATTCCGCCGAATGACCTGGCTGCTCAGCGGTCCCCTCTGTGCCAGCCTGAGGGTCCTCTGTCCTCGTGTCCACTCTGCCCTGATGCGCTCCTGCAGGATGACCTGTCTGGCTGCTCACATCAGGCTTCAGGTTGGTGGAGGCCTCAGGAGGCACCAAGAGGAAGAAGCTGTAGATTACGGGGCAGGCAGGGTGGGATGGGGCTTCACACCGCCAGCTCCGTTCTCCCGTTCAAACGTGACTGATCCTCTGGGCTCTCTTTCCTCAGTTTGCCAGTGATAAGACCCCCTCCCCCAGCACTGTCAACTGTCCCTTGCTTTGCCCTTCAGGGCTGAGGACTGGAACAGCTCCTCTCTCCAGGCTGGCAACTGCACTGTTTTTGTGCTTCCCCTGAAGCCTGTGTGCTCACCTTTGTGCATAGTACAGAAAGGGCTGTGTTACCCGAGTACCACAGGGGCCCGACTGACAACACAGTGAGTGTCTGATACTTACAGGGACACAGAAAACACTGGACTAGACTGGAGGTTATTTGAGGACAAGTCCAGCACTAACCCACATTTCAGGACAGCTACAGTGTCTTCTGATAGATCCGCCTCAAAGTGCCACTAGAAACCCTACCTGGGCCAGGGTCTCTCCTCTCAGATACACGTACCTTCAAACTTTCTACTCTCTTCTGCCTCCCTAAGTGACTTCAGGTCAGTGTCATGTCCACTGCCCCCAGAAGCCCAGCTCTTCTTTGGGCCTGTTCGGTTTCCTGGATGTCCTCTGCCATAGCATAGGTCCCCTGCTGCACTGTGACTGGCACAGGGTGGTGAGCTCTTGAAGCCAAGCATAGTGTCCCGGGCACCTGGCCTCAGGCCTACCCTACGGCAGCTCTCAGGGTTCGTGGAGTGCTTGCCAGCCTTGAGTACTTTCTCTGAGCCCACCAAGACCAATGAAGAGAGGAGCTGTCATCTGCCTCCTGCTGCCATATCTGGACCTAGGGCCTGTCCCACTTTTGAAGAGTCAATGACAGGAACTGGGAGATGTGGTTCAGAGACCTTGGGGGCCAGAGGGCTGACACTTTAATTACATAATTATTTCCACAGTAACGATGGTGCTGAGGAAGATGAGGCCTGCTGCCTGCAGGATGGATGGTGTGAGGATGGGTGAGTTATATTTTCCCAGATAAAAGCACCGATTGCCTATAAACTCTCATTTTGCCTCATGTAAAAGCCACTTTATTGCACATCCAGAAATTACTACCCGTATAAAAGCCCCATTATTGTGATGTTAAAATAGATTTTTATATAATTTTTTCATGCCACCACCTTGTAATTCCTCATTTCCAACCACCCTGAGATTGCAGCTAGGTTTATTTTTCTCTTTTAATTGTTTGCCATGGCATGCCAATTTATGGTGAGATATTCTCTGAGATCAGAGTAGGCCCAAGGCATAAATGTCAGCCATCACTTCACAGAAAGCAGGGTCCTGGGACAACACCCAAAATGCCACCAAACAACGAGGGTCCACGTGATGCCATAGTTTATGGAGATGCTGTGGTTTCACATACTCACCCAAAGTCCTCTAAAAAAAGATGGAGGTAGGGCCTCTGTCCCCTCCCACCAGGTTGCTGGCCAGGGAGGTTCCCTGGCAGAACTCCGACCCTTCCCACGTGGACTTTCTTTGCCTGGTCCCTCTCCAGGGTGGACAACCCACACATTCTTAGCTAGAGAGAGGAACAAATGGGTGTGTGTGTGTCTCCCCTTAAGAAAGCCCTGCCTGTGGCAAGGAGCAAAGCTGCTGATGCCCGACCTGGGAGACTGTCCTCATTTGGGGACCCTGAGTCACATCCTCCTCTTTATTGCTTGGAGGGTGGGGCTGTGAGCCAGGCACAGAGCAAGTGGAGATGGCTTCTCCCCACCAGAACCTTTAGCTGCCATTCACCTCTCCTGCCTGGGTCTGGGTCTGGATCAAAGGAGGGCCCCTCTGCGAGTGAGGCGAGAGCTACCAGACAAGGCCCAGAGGTGGTCAGCCGGCTGGGCGAGCAGACGCGTGCTTCTAGCGTGCTGCTCCTGCCCTGGCAGCGCAATGCTGGTCAGACGATGGGTGAAGACCTGAGACGACGTTTAGGTCAATGGTTCTCAGACTAGCAGGTGCCTCAGAATCACCCGCCAGGCTCCAGGGTTTCTGTGTCAGTGGGTCGGAAGGGGGCCTTGAGAATGTGCATTGTAACCGAGCTCCCCAAGGAGGCTGAGGCAGCCCCAGCTGTTTGTGTCTCTGTGACCCCGATGAAGGGGTATAGACTCAAGGCAGAAGGAAGCCAGACCCTGCTGTGGCATGGTTCATGGGGTCGGCTGGGGACACTGCGGAGAGGAGGGAAGAACAGGTGATAGAAGCCCCAGAGACCGGGCCAGCGGCGCTGCGGAACTGAGAGTCACAGTCCCAGGGCCCAGAGGGCCCCAGGTGGCGCCGGCTCCCAGCCCCGAGGCGGCTGTGGAGTTTCGGACAAGAAGGGCGGGATAAGATTGCCCTGTCACCCTGAGCTGGGGGAGAAAGAACCGAAGTTGTGTTCCGAGGCCACGGGCTGGGGCCAGGGCGGCTCCGCAGATCCCCGGCAGGCGGCAGGCGGTGCGAGCTACACTGTGGCGCCCCCTGGCGAGTGCCTACGGATCAGGGCTCCCTCTGTGCCCGGGAGCTGCACAGGGGCGCGGGGAAGGGGCGGGCTGTGGACGAGGCCCCGGAGGGGGATCCCGGATTCCAGTCTGGTGCTGCCGCTAACTCGTCCTGCATCCATGGCCCCGTCGCTTCCTCTCCTTGGTTCCTATGTTTCTGTCCGTAAAATGGGGGGATTGTAGGCAGGGATTTCCGGTTCTGGTCTCTGCCTATGCATGATGTGGGTGGGAAGCGTAGAGAAACTGCTGCACACAGTACAGTGACCCCATGACCTTTGCGGGCACAGGCTACTCTGCGCTCCGCCCTATCTGGCTGCTCACCGGGCCCTCAGGACGCTGTCTCCCGAGTGAGTGTGGTGGCCGGGATCAGAATTCCAGCTGCAGCTTCGGGCCGGGGCGTGACTCTGGACCTCAGCCACACAGACCAGCGACGCAGAGGCGTGACATGCTTGGCACGCGCCACAGGGAGGCTTCTGTGAATTCTGCCCTTTGGGTAGTGAGGACCTGAGAAGCCTCAAACCTTGCCAGGCCTGTCCTTGTCCTGGCCCTTCAGCACTGCAGGCAGAGCTGGAGAGAGAAGGAACCCAGGCCACAGGTTCCTGAGCCACCCTGTTCTGATCAGGTCCTGCCTGGACTTGGTGGGAGATGAGAAGTGGTGTCACACACTGGGAACCCCGCTCCCTGTGATGTGGCCTGGGGAGCACCCATGCCTGGTGTGAGCCGCACTTCATTCGCTGATCCATGACTCTGCTGAATATTTGCTGCTGATAGACACTGCGCTGGGGGCAGGGATGTATCGATGGAAGCATGGTCTGTCTTCTAGAGGGTATTTTCAAATGGTACCCAAGTCCTTCCCTCATAGGATTTGCCCTAGAACGCTTAGCCCAGTGCAGGGCACAATGACCTCTGGCTGTCCTTCCCCTTATGTTATATGAGGGCTCACAGCCTGTACACACTATGGACGTATGTGTGGATGTGTATATGCAGCTCTGCCTGCTGGCACTCTGCTGTCCCTGGCCCTCGGAGGTCACGCAGCCCCTCAGATTTCTGGCTCTCAGGAATTGTGTTCTCTGCCTTCCTTTGAACTCAGGCCTTACTGCACCTCCTGAGCTCCCTCTCCAGAGGCCAAGGCCTGCTGGTCTCCTGAGTTAGCCCCGGGCCGGAAAAGGGGGTAAGAAAGGCTGGCCGTGAGTCTGCGCGCAAAGTGCCTCCTGGGAGCTTGGTAGATCTGTAGCCTCGCCCCAGACTGACTGACCAGAATCTGCATTTTAATAAGATCTCCAGATGATTCACCAGCACATTAAAGGCTGAGAAGCTGCTCTGCGGCCTGCTGACCCAGAAGGCCTCCCCGCACCCGAGAATGGAGAAATGCCCACAGCCCAAGGCGTTCTGCTACCTCCAGGTCAGACTCCTGACTTCTTCCTTCTTCTAAAAGAACTGTTTCTACCCTTAGGGGTGTCTTGCCGAAGTTTACTGGGTTCAGATATCCCCAGAAGGCATGTGGACGGGCAGAGGCCTTGGTGAGCTAAGCTGTGGTCCTTGATGCTCAGTATAGCACGGGTGCTCACCTCGAATTACTGAACTGCAGTGTGTTCTTGGCAAATGGCACACAGCAGCAGTAATGGGGTGAGAGCTGACAGGGTTGGCACCACTGCTTGGAGGGAAGTTTCCAGGTCTTTTCTGCAGCAGAGGCCGCGCCTGCTGTGAGAATGCTGTGTTCCAGCCCTCTCAGGAAGATAAGCACCACAAATCCGTGGGACCTGGAGGACCGTGTTCCCTTTTTCCTGGTTATGGGAGACATTCATAATTGATTACATCCGACCTTCCAGCAGGACCTTGGAGCCCCTTTCTCACAGCACCCAGGGAGCCACTATCAGTGGGTCAGATGTGGCACTCTTTGTGATTTTTGCCTCAGGTCTGCCCTGGGAGCTGCCCTCTGTATATCAGGCCAGATGACTGTAAGCCAGGCTCGGGTCCAAGGATGTCCACGGCTCCACTTCCCACCAAACTGCCTGGAATGGACGTGGCTGCACCCTGGGGAGCCATCCTCCCCTCCCATCACCCTCTGCAACTGTTCACATCTGAGCAAGGTCAGCTCTAGATCGGCCTTTGCCCATGCACGTTCCTCTTACTAGGGGTCAAGATGACAGATGTGGCTACTCAGGTGGGGCTCCACGCCCTTGCCCATGTTTCCTGCGTGATCTCCCTAAACCCAGTATAATTCTGCATCCCTGTATCTCAGGCACCTTGTCAAACAGAAATGCCCTCATAGCCACGTTTTAGAGTGTGCCCCCCAGACCTCCCTGTTTGGGTGCACAGCGGGTTAAGGAAGCAGCTCACTAGTGTCAGCACTTTCTGCCTGGCACGGTGCCTTTGCCTTGAGCCTTTTTTCCAGCCTTGCTCTTCAGGGGCAGCTGAGTTCATTTCCCCTTTTCACAGCCGAATGGCCTCGGCTCATCTGGGGCTCCCATGGTGGCTGAGGCGGGCCTGGTGGCCTTGCCGCTGGCTGTTTCCTCTGCACATGAGGGCTTAGACCCTCCGGGCTGGCTTCCCTGCTGCGGTGAGGTGCACTGCCTCACACTCCACCCCATTCCTTCAGCTGTCCCCAGTCCATGCCTGACCCACGGGCGTCCTTTCCTGCTGCAGTCAGCAGGTCAGATCTGCTAACAGAATGGCTGCTGTGAGACACACAGCCAGCCTTACTACTGCCAAGTTCAGATTTTAGGTGCCAGAGAAGGTGTCCACCTGTGGCCTCCCTCCTTGCCAAGCCCGGTATGGGCGTGCGCCCTCTGTCGTCATGTGGTCAGCCACTCCACTGCCTGGCACATGGCAGTTGCTCAGGAAACATGGGCTGCCAGCTTTGGGTTAGGGCAACTCCCCGGGCAGCCACGTGGGGGACTCTGCCCTGGCATTCAGGATTACCTCAGAGACACCTGAGGCCCGGCTCCTTCACTTCTGGGCCACTTAACTCTCACGGGGCAGACCAGGCGCTGGATCCGGTATAGGTGGGCCACCTGCACTGTCTTCCCTCAGCTCTCCCCCGAGCGTGAGTCTATGCCGGGTCCTGTGTAAAAGGCTTTAGAAGGTCTCAATGAATTCTTTTATGTGTCTTAAGAGGCAGGAGTTTCTATAGCTTGTTTTTGGTTTACAGATGAGGAAATAGCCTCAGAGGTTATTTAGCTCACGTAAGGGCCCAGAGCCAGTGTTTGGCATGCTGGACACAGCCTATCCGCCTTCAGAGCACATCCTCATACATTATGCTGCAGCTCTTTGAAAGAAACCTCACTTCTGAGGCCTCTGCCAGCATCAGATCAGCCTGACCATGGTGAATGTGAGTGATAGACATCTACTTACTGAGCCACCTACCTACACCGTCTGGCCACAGGCTAAAGTGCAGCAAGACAGTGTATGAAACACACACTCTGACCACTGGCTGCAGGGCAGCCTGAGAAAGTAGGCCTCCCTGGGCTGCAGGGAGGAGCTGGGCCTGTAGTCTCCTGGCCACAGGCGAGGTGAATATGTGAATACATGCCCAAGTCAGACAGAAGCATTGTTTAGATTACCCTTGGCATCTAGTCCTTCCACACAATTGAGGACAGGAAGTATTAAGGAAATAGGATCTGTCCCCAGGCCTCATTCATCTGGTCCAGACTAGTGGCATTCGGTGGCAGCAGGAGAAAGCTGCAGATCAGCCCCAGAGGGCCTGGCCTATCAGCTAGCACCAGGACACCAGCTGATGCATATAGATCCAGGCCACCTGCTCACTGAACTGCATCAATAGCACCCACTCCCCGGGCACAGTGACTGGGCCTGGGGCTGTGACTAATGACTCCCTGGAACTGGGATGATGGATCAGCACTTCCAGGCCCTCTGAAGCCTCAGGGCCCATTGTGTCCTGCTGGCCCTGTCCAAGGTCCTGAAGCAGTGTACAAAGCCCCGAGGCCCCAAAGCTCCCCAGTGCCAATTCTAACTCTGAGCTTAGGAGCTCTGGCAGACAGAAATCCCTAGAGACCGTGCCCTCCCATCACTCTCCTAGGACTGTTTTTTGGGGAAAGTATTCTTTAAAAGTCTAGCCTTGGGGAGAGCCCAGACTATGGTTCTGGACTTAAAAATGATTGTTACTGTGCAAATAAGATACTGGAGGGAGCTTTTGAGATGCTGGTGTTCTGTGGCTTTGTCTCAGGGAAGTTCAGAAATACAGTCTTTTAGAAACCCACATACCAGTGTAAGACTTATCTGTCTCCTGTGAGTCACACATTAACCAAGAAAGGAGGCAGAGACTTGCTGTTGAGGGTCTTCGGTAGCTTTACCAGCTCTCCATACCCTCCTGGCTGCCTACCCCTAAGTGAGGCTTCAGCTGCCCAGGGCCCAAGGCTGAAGATGAGGTCACTAGCTCTGTGCCTCACCCTGCACTGGGACACAGGTGGATGCCTCTGAGTCACTCCAGTCTGTCCCAATTGTTCAGTGCAGCCCTTCAATACCCCTATGGGGTGCACCCCTATGAACGAGGTGAAGTTCCCTGAGATGGGCTTTATCCACTCAGCATTATCTCTAAGAGTTCTCTGTGGTGTTTTGTGTGACTGCAGCTCAACTCTTCTCACTGTGTGTTACACTCTGCCATCTGCTGTGCTGTTTCTGATCAGTAGGAACAATGTTCACTCTTGCTGACTTCCAGTGTTCTGGTGGGCAAGAAGGCCCCACCCCTAAACAAGGAATTTGCTGGGTGGTGGGACAGGCACACAGCTTATCTGACACCACAGCATTTGCTCACACATCTATTAGCTCCAACAGGCTTTTCTACTGCCAGGATCAGTGTCCCCAGACTGTGAACCCTGTAAGGGTCAGTGCTGTTACCCTTTATTAGTCTCCAGAACATCCAGAACTAGCAGCTCAGGAAACATAAGTGCTTGGATGTTAAGGGGACTCTGGGTAGCTTGGGACAGACCTATGAGGTGGCTGCTGGCTGGGCAGCAGGAGTGGCTGCAGTCTTACACCCCCATCTCCTGCAGAAGAGCTACCCCTCTGAGCTGGGTTAAGGGCCTCCTTTGAAGGGAGCCAGAACCTCAGCTTGCCTTACAGGTGAGTCCCTGAGGGCCAGGCCCACTGATAAGACACCCACCAAGGTGAGAGCCTCGACGTGGAGAAAAATCACAGGCCCAAGGCCAGGAGACCTGCTTTCTATTTCTGGTCTTGCCATTAATAGGCAGGGTGACCTTGAGCAAGTCATTTTTTCTCCTTTTGCATCTTGTAAAAAAAGTCAACATGGTGATAGCTGCCTACTTTTTGAACTTGAGAACTGACTGAAGGCTTGTTGAAGGACAGATTCTGGGTTCCAGCTCACAGGGAGTGAGGCAGTTAAGTCTGAGTTGGAACCTGGATCATATACATGTGATGATGATGATGATGATAATAATAATAATAATATAATAAAAGCATGAGAAATATTCACTTATGGTTACAAAAATTTAATAGCTCATCTCACTCCCAGTGCTGCTACCTCCGGGCAACAACTTTAAATCATTTTTGATCTTCTGGGGGTTACCAACTTATTGCTAAACAATACAATGGCTCTTGTTTTATCAGCTTCAAACATCACCCACTGTCTGCCCCTATGAAAGCTGAGGTCTCAGCCCTGCTCTCACTCTCAGTATAGTTCTGCACTATTTCTGGCAGCAGTATTTTAATGAGCACCCCGGGTGATTCAGATGTAGTGGGTCTGCCAGCCACACTTGGAGGAAGACTTGTGCAGGAAGATCTCTTGCTAGAGACCTTGTTAATCCCTCAGCTCATCGTAAGCCTCTGGTTCTTCCCAAGTGCTGTTGTGGGTCAAACCCAGGGCTTTCCACAGGCTGAACAACCACAGTACCACTGAGCTATACTCCGAGCTTGGCCCTGGTCCGTTTGGCTTCTAACATTGCTGGTAGGCCATTTCCCCACCTCTGCAGCTCCAGAAGGTGAGTCCAGGAGTCACACTGGAGACCATGCTGTTTTGGCTTTTGGGGGGGAATGGAATTATCCTAGCCAATCGTTTTTTCCTTTGCATAAAGTGTCACTTCATCTGCTGTGCGATTTATACGAGCGGATATCCCTTTTGTGGACAGGCACAGCTCTGTCGCTAGCAGACTGTTGAGCTCTGAGTCCTTTGTAACAATCAGGTGTGGTTATCTTTATCTTCACAGTGGCACAGGCAGAAATGAGACTGTCACACTGACCCTTTCTGTCACCACACGATGAATCTCAAGACTCATCAAGTGAAAAAAGTAAGCATACTGGAACACACACTGGGTGAATCACTCAGGGTAAGATCTAGAAGCAGGCAAAACTGAAACTCTGAGCACAGACAAAACCAAAAGCACAAGACAGAATTTGCTGAGTGGGATGGAGGCTGTGAACGGGGCTGCCGTGGGTGATGGTACCAGGGGAGGAGGGGCTGGCGATGCTGGTTTGGTGGCATGCTATTTACGTGGGTCTCTTCACTCTGTGAAAACCTGAGCTGTGCCCTTATAATTGGTGTACTTTTCTGTCTTTGTGTCACAAATGTGATCTTGAAAGCAGGGAAAGAAGACGAGGCACTCCCTTAAACAGAGCCTCTTTGAGGATGGCCCAGGCAGCCAAGGAAGCAGAAATGGCCCCTTGCCTACGAGGGGCTGGGCAGTGGGAGCTGGAGCAGAGGCATCGCTGTGGCCATTTGATGGATGTTAAGAGTTCGAGTGAGACACCTCTGAGAGCAAAATAGCTGCTGGTCAAGGAAGAAGCTGGAAAGGAGGCCCAGACATGTCTCCTGGGAAGAGATGGGATGGCGAGATACTAGGTGACAGAGACTTTGGGGCCATCGTCCCCACCTGCTGGCGGGAAAGCTGTCCCCAGGGGAGGAGGTGGATGGGCCCCCAGCCTGCCTCCCCAGGCTGCTGGCCAACCTCATGTAAATATTATTACACTCCTACGCATTTGAAGGACGTTAATTATTAAAACACATGCCACCCAGGGTAGTGCACTGTAATTAGGTTCAAATTAAATTAGCATCCTCCTGTAATTAGGACATCAATAACCACTCTTGAGGCACCAGCTCTCTAGGCGCCCCCCTCATTGCTTCCCAACATGGGCTAATACAAAAAGGGGTCCACTGACTCTCCCCAGGATGTGGAAATAATCAAACCAATAAATAAAGCAAGGCGGCTAGATGAGCCTTTCTCCACTGCCTATCTTCCCAACTGGTGGGTCTTTCATATAGGAGACAGAAGATGAGGGTAGCAGGGGAGGAGCCCCAGGCACCAGTACCACTGGTGGCCATTCCAAAGTCTTGGTTCTGCTGCACTGGCCCTTAGAGACCTAGAGGTCCAACCCTTAAACAGAGGCGAAAAATGCCCGACTCTCCCTTTACCCCCCGGGAACCCTTACCAGGCATCTGGTTGAGGGGCGTCGTCTCGTGAGGTCTGGGGCACAGGCTACAGCTGTGGCTTATGCATGGTACAGCACCCTCCTGCCTTCTGAACTAGCCCGCTGGAAGCATGGGTGGATGAGTGATTTTGCTGTTCAGCAGGAAAGATGGAGGGAGAAGCAGAATGCATGGTCCCAAGGCCAAGGAGCAGTTATGTAACTCTAGGGTCAGGAGGAACCTGGGAGGCGCCTGGTGTGACTGCAAGTGCGGACGCTGCCTGGGACAAGTGCACACCAAGCTTCCTTTTCTTTTGTGCCCTCAGGACGTGGTTTGCCCTTCCCAGTGCCAGACCTGCCCAGACAAACCCCACGAACTCAACAGATGTGGTCGAGAGAGGAACAGCATGCTGGCACCTGCGTCAAACAAGCCGAGGCAGTGCCTTCCTGCCTGGTGACGGATCTGACTTTTATCTAAACCAGCCTTGGGAGAGAAAGGAAGTAAGTGGGAGGGCTCAGCATAATTTGAATGGGAAAACTAAGGAAGGTTTATCCTTGGGTACAGATGTAACCAAGGCAACTGTAAAGACAGGGAGATGATTTCAGACCCTTTTACAAAAGAGTGAGTTGGCATCTTGCCCCTCTGTTGATGGCTTGTCATGAATACACAGTGCCCTACCTCTTGGCCTCACCAGGAGCACCTTGGAGGTAGAAAAATGAGTGAGATGGGCTTTCTTTTCTCCATGGACGAAAAGAAAATGAGAGGCCATGGTGAGAGCGAGCTTGCCTGCTGGGAACACGACAGCTTCTCCAGCAGAAGGGATGATGGAGAGACTTGCATGAGCCACCAGCACACTGCTACGGACTTGGGGGACAGCAGGGGGTACACGGAGTCACAGGGAACCCAGTTCTCTGGACTGCGAAGGATCACTCAAGGAGCAGGGGCTCTGCCCTGGTCAGCCCCGAGGGGCTGCGGGCCGGACCTCGAGGCCTGAGAGAAGGGAAGCTCGCTGGTTACTGGTGCTGAGCAGACTCCAAGCTTCTCCTCACCATCTGGCCTTGGGCCCCATCACTGCCACCTGCCCCTCCATGGGCACCATGGTCCAAGGGGCAGACACCTTTGCCTCAGACAGCAGTGTGGGCAGAAGCCGTGTGAAAGCTGGCCAGAACGAGTGTGTGGCTGGGCAGGACCTGTGGTTCAGGAGCGACAGCTGGCCGGCCAGGCCCCTACCACCAACACCAAAGGAGCAATGGTACGTGGCAGCCTGAAGCTTCACCAGATCAGGATGTTAGGGGAGCAATAGGCTGCGGGAAGATGTTACTGAGGTCAGCAGGGTATGAGCAGGAGGGGCAGGGCCACGGGGGTAAGGGGGGGTGGAGAACAAGGGGACAGCCCCTGGATGGGTAGAGGGTGACCTCATTACACACCCACCGTTCTGTGGTGCTCCCTGGTGTGACAAGCCTGTCACACGCACACTATGTGGCTCCTAGGGACGAGGGGGGATGTTGTCTTCTCCCTCATAGGCTAGAAGTAGCTCAGGGCCAGCCCTCGCTTGAGGGTTTTGGGGAAGCCTGTCAGTCAGACAAGAGCGGCTGTGCGGCCACAGGTCCTTCTTGCTAGGGGCCTGGCTCCCTCTCTGGGGGTGGCCTGCCCTTCCTGGTCTAGTCTCTGGTTAAGAACATAGAGGCCTGATTTCTAAGCTGCTGTACGCTGGCCCCTGCAGCAGCTGGGGAATTCACCTCTCGCCTCCCCAGTTCCCTCTGGGTTCCTTGCCGAGGTTCTGTGCCTTGGGCACACTCTCAGAATGGGGACAGTCTGGGCACTGCTGGTCGAGCTGTTCAAGGTGTTTAAGGTCACCGAGGGCAGCATGTGTGAAGAGTCCAAAGAGATGTCCGGTGTTCTGAGTGATGGCTGTGATGCTTGTGGGCACCTGAAGGCCACAGAAGCTGCCCGGAACTCTGGAGGTGGCCTTGCTTCCCACAGCTGGCTGTGCTTTGAGTGGCTGCGGCCAGGCACTTGGCTGATCAGCAAGGACTGCTCAAGGTGCTCAGGGTGCCTCCTGCCCGGGGTTATTGAGAGCCTGAGCTTTTGAATCCATGACACTAGGGCTGCGGATAGCATGTACTATTTTATTGGGCCTTGAAAGCTTTAAATACAGAATGGGCTGGTCAGGAGGCAGATGTGGACACACTGGCATCTGAGAATAGACATATCAGAGAAACCACATAATCAACAGTTGGACAGAGCTGGGGCAGAAGGGCAGTCTGGGTAGAGGTGGGTGCCAGCTGGAGGCCGGATCAGGGGGCCGGATCAGGGGGCCGGATCAGGGGTCAGGATCACCCCTTCACTATAACAAAGTCATTCATGTTCCTTCCTGATTTGAGGACAATTTTTTTAAAAAAAAAAAAACCACAAACCCCCAAACAAAGGTACAAAATCAACTAGGACAGACTGGACAGTATCATCCCAGAAGAAGATGACCTGCTCATAGCCAGCCCTGGCTCCCCTACCCCACCCTGATGCCATCTTAAAAGACTTTTTCATATACTGAAGCAAAGCTGGACCCAATCTATGCCCTGGCCCTCTCCCTGGGGCCTGGAGTTGCAAACACCCTCCCGGCAGAGGGAGAAGAGCTGGTGAGCGGTGCTGGGGGCCAGCCACGGTTCTCCTCAGCGGCTGTAACCAAACTCATCTGCGTCATCAGCTCGGAAGTCTCCATAACGCCACAGGTTCAGCTGTGAGAGGAAAGAACAGGGATGAGTGATGGGGATCTACTGGGCCCCACAGGGCCGAGCCCCTCAGTTCACCGCTGTCTGGGGGCTGTGGTGAGGACTCACCCTGGCGCTCTTGGCTGACTCCTGGGCGTTCAAGTATTCCGTGATCTGCAGGATAGGAGCAGAAGGGGCGTGGTCAGGACAGGTGTGTTCCTGGTGGAGGAGCCAGCAAGGTCTGCAGGTGTGCACATCTGCCTCACATCATTCCACATCTGTGCAAACTCCAAAGTGGAGGGTGCGCTGCCCGCTCTTGGGGACTCTATGCTTCTTTGCACTGGCCAGAATAATCTTTCCTTCATGCCCACCTGGACGCCTACACTGCCCCTTCACGGCTTGCAGAAAATACTACCTTCTTAATATAATGTATGGCCTCAAGCAGCCCATATCCAATCACCCTGACTCCTGATCGCCTTTACTCTGCTTCTGTCTTTTCTTTTTCTCCCACCCTTATCATCTTGTAGCACTCCCTTTAGTGCACTCATATTCGGTTTCAGCATCTCCTCATGCTTGAATGTAAGCAGGGCGGGGACGCAGTGGCTTCCCACGGATACATGGGAGGCCCTAAGTAAATGTGTGCTAAGAGAACAAATATTTGGTGGTTTGCCCCGGGGACTGAGGCAAAAAAGGAATCCCTAAATACCGGATACACTGGGGTGGCTTCATGTAGGGACAGTAAGGTTCCAACCTGCGGGGAAACTTGAGCCAAGCTCCTAGGCACCATGTACGGGAACCAGGTGGGGCTGAGGGGTCATGCTTCTCTCAGGACTCAGGAGCAACTCACACTTGTGTCTTCTTTCAAAGAGCCATGGATAGGCGGATGGTCTCCCCACTACCAACATGTGACACAGGCCAGAGGCAGTGGGGGTGGGGCAGGAAAAGGGACAGCGCTGGCACAGTGGAGTGGTCACAAAGGAAGAATATGGATTCCATGCCGGCTTCTTCCCACAAGGAGCTGGGAGCTAGATTCCCTGTAGTCTGTTCATCCCCGGGGCAGCAGCCATGGGCTTGGAGGACTCAAACTACCCCAGCCTGTCTCTGTCTGGGAAGGTTTACACGTCCCTCAGCTGGGAGGCAGGACAGGCCTTACCGGGAAGGTTCGGGAGGGACTCAGAAATGGCACTAGATGGACAGCTGCCTACCGCCCAGAGCACACACCTCACAGTAAAATAACTAAACAGAGCACAGTGTGGCACAGTATGGGCCCGGCCACAGCGAAGGCCGGGCGCCAGGCAGTGAGCGCTCCATCCACTGGGCAGACGCTCCATCCAGGCCGACTCTCCCACTCGGCCCCACCACACTCCTGGCTTTTGGGGGTGTGACAGACCCTCATCCTTCAGTGTTGCTTGTGGGCAGCTCAGGCTCAGGGTGGTCCTGTGCACCAGGGCCGGGGAGTCATGTGTCAGAGAAAAGGACATGACTGGGAAAGACAGAGGCTTGACCCTCTGCATGCCACCCCTGGCAAAGCTTCTTAGCTTGTCATCTGGGGTACGTGTGAAGGGAAACTTTCCGCTCTAGTTTGCAGCTCCATTCTCAGCCAAACCTGCAGCCAATTAATTTGGAATGTAATTGGATTTTTTTAAAACCCCAACAAACCCAAATCCATTATCTTTCCCCAGCAGGACCAGCAGGGTGGTGGATTCCCCGTGCCTGTACCAGCTCTGGGTGCAGTCCCCAGTCCCCATCTGTGCTGGTGCTCACGGTGAAGGCAGTGCCAGGGACCTTTCCCCAAAGCCGGGGCCCCTCCTCATCACATACCACTTTCTGGAACTGTTTCTCCTTGCGCACTTCCACCATGACCAGCCCCTCCTTCACCAGGCCCAGCCCCACATCGCCCTTGGAGTCTGCGAACTGCAGAGTGACGTGGGGGCAGCTGGCGCTCAGGTGCTCCACGTTGAGCAGGCACTGCGTGTTCTGGATATCCCGGACCACGCTGTCCACGGCGTCTGTGCGAGCGTCCTCCTGGGAAAGGTGCAGCCGCGTGTGTGAGAGAGACAAGGAAAGCCGAAAATGGGCCTGGTCGATGGGCCTCAGGGATCTAACAAGAGGGACAGACCCTGGGGAGGAAGTGCCCCCGCTGCCTCAGGCATCTGCATGTGAACATCCCCCACCTGTCCAGAGTCTCAGGAAAGTGGCTTTTCCTGCCCCAAGTAAGCCTGTGTTGGTTGCCCAGACCCCGCTCATGTCCCACCTCTGCCGTCGCTCTGGCACAGTGCCCCTGCATCCTTCTTTCTGTCTTTGTTGGCACCGTGGACTCTTGCCAGTCAGGTCTCCCATCCTCATACACTCCCCCTGACCTAGTCTGTGACACTTCTCTCCCTGTCTTCTGTGGTCTCTCTTCTTCCCTTTGGTACATTTTGTGGAAAGGCAGGAGAGTCACTGGTGCCAATTCCCACGTTCCCACCTGCTGTTAGTCCCCACCTCTGGGGTCAGTGCCAGCCATGCCAACCACTG